>VYKG01000228.1:0-81225 GCA_011426275.1 Dactylonectria torresensis | reverse complement strand
AGCTGAAGCCGGGTAGGTTGAAGCTGCTGATATCAGGATGGCCCCGGACCCTCTAGGTCTTCTTCCTTCAGCTCTCGCAGCCTCCGTTGCCCTAGCCGGTCTGTGATGTCAACTAGACCTAGCTGCCATACGGACCTTTAGAAGGCCGGGTTACTGACTGTTTTTGTGAGCCCGTCTGCAATCATTTCCTCTATTAGGATATAGTCTACCTGGATCCTATTCCTCTAAGCTTCCTGCCTCAGCTAATGGTTATAAATATCGACATGCCGGAGCTTGGTCTGCAGCTTGTTGATGTCTTTGTGCACAAGCCGGATGGTCTGCTAGTTATCACATTAAATGTAAATCTTTTCTTCGTCCAGCTGGATCCCTAGCTCTTTGACTAGCCGGCTGATGAACATGGCCTCCTTGGCTGCTTGAAATAGGGCTAGTAGCTCTGCCTCAGTCGTTAAGGTCGTGACTATTGCTTGTTTATTAGCTCTCCATCCGATCGTTCCTCCGAATAGTCTTATAACATAGGCTTAGGAGCTTTTCCAGTCTTCTAGGTTGTCTGCAAAGGATGCGTCACTAGCCACAAGGAAACTATCGTCTTAACCGAATTAAAGGGCTAGGCCGCGGGTCTTCTTAAGATACAGAAGGACCCTATCAGCAGCTTAATAATATTCAGGCCCTGGATTTATATTAAACCTAGCTAGCCAGGATATAGCAAAAGCAACATCCAGCCGGGTTATCATAGCTATATATAGGATCGATCTGACCTTCTGTTAGTATCGTCTTATTATAGGGATTGAGGACCGCTCGCTATATAGTCAAAGGTCTTCCTTTTTCATCAGGGTCTCATGCCGCTAATCTAGGTCATCCGCAAGGTTAGCTATCTTATCTAGATATGCAGATTAGGATAACCAGATAAGTCTCTTATTACAGTCTCGAATGACCTCAATCCCTAAGAACCACTGAAGGTCGTGTCCGCCTATTAGGTCATAACGACCTTTAAGGTCTACAACGGTCTTCTAAACGTCAGAACGTCGGTTCCTTCAACAGGCAAAGACGATATTATCTACATAGAAGAAGACGATGATCCCGTCCTTTATCATATAGCAGGGCTCGTGCCGGACCGGCTTAAAGCCTAGGTCTTAGAGTGTGGCAGTAAGTTCCTTCTGCTATAGAAGGGGTGATTCCCGCAGTCCGTATAAGGCTTTCTAAACAAGCAGGATCTTTCCTATCGTTCTATATCCAGGGGGCATTTTCATTAGGATCTAATGCTCTAGCTTAGCGTTAACAAAGGCATTAACTGCATCATATTATATAAGATCCAAGTCAAACCGGGCTACTATTACTATTAGGGTTCAGAAGGATCTTCCGGCTAAAGTCGCAGTATAGGTCTCTTCATCTAGCCCTTTTAGCTACTAGTCTCCTCAAACCACTAGCCAGACTTTACATTTAACGAATCTACCGTACTTATCGAGCTTATAGACATAAACCCACATACAGTCAAGGGTCTGTTTCCCTAGGGTTCTTAGGTCATCTTAGTCAATCTCGATCCATGACTCCATTTCCCTATGACTATGCAAGTAATCCCATTCAGCCTGTTCAAATTAGACCCCCATCGGGTGATGCTATAGATCCCGATAGTGCCGCGGCAGCTGTGGAAGCTGGCTGCGATAAACAGACCTAGGTTTCTTCAGTAGCCGTTACAGCTTAGCTTTATCAATGACTTCCCCATTGAGGGTTCCAATCGGGCTAGCTAGTCTTCCAGCGTTAAAGGCAGCCTTCTAGACGTCAGACCGTTCATTCCTTCAGTCCCTAGGGCCCTTAGGATCGTGCCCACCTAGTGGATCCGAGGCATCTTGGATCGTCATAACTAGAAGGGCAGCTGGCAGTAGAGACATAGGAGTTAAGTAGGCAGGATTATAGGCACTGGGGGCTCTGGATTGTTGGTCATTATCTAAGATAATGCATCCTGCCCTCTGAATTCCTAGATTACTATCATCAGCACTAAGGGCTCCGGATTGTTAATTACTGTCTGAGATAGTGCTTCCTGCCCCTAGAATTCCATAACTACCTTCCTTAACCCTATTACTAGAACGCTTAATAGTTCTGGTTGGTTAATTAGACCGAACCTCTGTTAGTATCATCCCTATGCCTCTATTATCCTATGATACATACAGATCTAGATCAAGACTATCAGTCTGATCCCTTAGGCCTAGGTCATCGACCTGATCCTTAGAGGTCTGACTGACTTGATTGTCCTAATCCTCATAATGAGTATCGCCCCAGGTTAGGGTCAGGCTGCTAGCTGATTCCTCTGCTTCTGACATATCCGGTTAAGCCTCTTCCACTTGGTTTAGCAGCTAGTCTAATTCCTCCCTACTAACTAGCAATAGGTCGTCTTTTAGCTAATTGATATCTCTATTGAATTATTCATCTTCATTAAAAATGACATCTCTAGTAGAGATGACCTTCCCAGTAGCCGGGTTCTAGATCTAATAGATGTTAGTTAACTAGTATCCTATCAGATAGCCGATCCAAGCGCGGGGATTTAGCCACTGCCGCTTGTTACGGCCCTTTAAGGCGTCTTAGGTCATAGCAAAAGCCTTAGATCCGTAGGCCCGTAAGTGACCTAAATACGGGACCTTACGTTCCTGACCGTAGCCGTCGCATTAGGCTATAGCTGTGTGGAACCGGCTGTATGGAGTATCCCAGTTATTGATCCTTCGAGGCGTCCGGTTATATAGATAAACAGCAGCTCGATAGATCTCAACCCATAGGAAAGAGGGAAATCGGGCTCTGGCCCGTAAGGCTCTAGCCTTAGTCTTGATGATTTTTCCGGAAAGCTCAGCGCCGCCATTCTGGGCAGGCGTGTCCGCAGCTATTGATTCTACGATGATGTTCATCCCCGTAAAGAACCAGAAGACTAGCCGAGGCCGGTCTTCCGACTTGCCTAGGATCTCTCTATCGCACTCAATGACCTAAGGCTTTAGCTAATACTGCCGGATGAGATAACCTAGGAAGTCCTTAAAGACTAGGACTAGCTCCTTGTATTTCCTGGTCTTAAAGTAATAGTCCTAGATATAGCCAGAATAGCGGTCTGTTATTAATAGCAGACTAACTCTTCCCTCTGGATCCTCTTCTAGATCGTAGAAGTTAATAGCTAGTCTGAGACCAGGTCTGGCTAGAAGGTCTTACAGCAGCCGGCTTATTTGCTAGGTTATCTTAGAAGTGCTATAGTTATCGCATTTGACTATTGTAATCCCTTTGATCCTGACCCCTGTGACCTTGTTGACTAGCCTTTCTAGGGCTTGAGACCCCGGATGACCTAGCCGTAGATGCCAACGGCGGGCATCTTGCTTTATTGCCTTAGGTCGGGTCGATGAGTTAAACCGGCTGTGCTAGGCAGGGAAGGCAGCCTCTACTTGAGCCGTCTGATCAAATGGAACATCTTCTATAACGTATTAGTCATATCGATTAGCTAGATAGTAAAGGATCGATCTGGCTATAGTCCGGAGACAGTTGTGGTCTGGGCGTGTGTCCTACTAATAGCCCTGCTATTATAGACGTCGTAGGGATATAAGGTTGCAAGGGAAGTCAGGACAGTAGGCCATATCAAATAGGGGTATAAGCCTAGGGCCCTTAGTCCCCTTGGTCAGGATATTAACCTGGCCGTAGCCTAGGACTCGGACATCGTGTTCTCTAGCAATAAGGAAGTCATCTGCTTATACGAGCCAATATCCTTTAAACCGGTGGATCTGGTTAAAGATGTAGATCGTGGCTCTAGAGTCTAAGATAGCAGACTATAGTAAGGGATAGCGGGCAATAGGAAAAGCGGCCATGACCGCGGTTATTAGGTCAGAATAGCGGCCTATGCCCCGGCCTAGTCAATCTAACTCAGCCAGTCCGGCTGACTTTTTGAGGGCATTAACCTTATCCTTTAGAGGTTAATAGGAAATGCAATAGCTAACTGCATCCCTTATCATTAGATTAAGGTTAAACCAGGAAGGAGCCTTTAAAGGAAAGACATAGTAATAGCGAGCTAGGCTATGGTCACCGCCGCAGGCCTCACAGCTAGAGCCGCTATTTCCTTAGTCTCAGGGTCCCTTAGACTTCGGCTTCTTTAACTAAGGGACCGGTTGATCAGACTTGCGTTTCTTAGAGGTCCGTTTCAGCCAGGAGGGCCCGGCAGATCCAGCAGGCTGTTGACCTTCCTGGTCAGGATCCTATTCCTAATCCGGTTAGTCAGCCAGATCCGGGTCCTGATCGTAGGTCAGGCCAAAGACTCCTCTTTTGACTCAGAGTGCAGGGGCGTTAGCCGGCTGCTATAAGCCCTGCTCGTTGAATTCCTCTCGTAGGGACTTGGCAATCTCTCGGATAGATAGAGACCTTGATTCTAGCTCTTTCTAATAGATGCTGCGATAGGTGGAGACCCAGCTTCTAATAGCTGGTCAGACAGCCTTACAAAGGTCACTAAACCAGACATTTGAGTCATCTAGGCCCCCTATGCCTTATACCTGGGCTTAGTGTATTACTTACTCCTAGTCTATAAGCTAGTAAGGGAGATCCTTCGCAGCTTTAAGCACAGTAGCTAGAATAGTCTGATATTTTATACGAACTTCATTCTGCTATTAGGTCTGCATAGCTCTAACACTATCTCAAAGGTTAATATACTAGCTTCTAAAATCCCATTCAGGATCAAAGGCACTAGTAATCAGACCTATAGCCACTATTTCCATCATCCAATCCTTTATCTTTTTAATCTGACTTTATTCCTATTCGTACTTTTAATAGTCTTAGTCATAGTCTCTATAACTAGACTAATAGAAAGCTTTATCTTCAGCCATTAAGTCTATAATATCGCGAGCCCGTTGCAGAGGGTCAGTTATTTTAAGGGTATAAGTCAGGGTGAGGGTCTGACTAGACCCCTGACTTCCAGACCCACGGGTCTGCCGGGCTTAATCAGGCTCGATCAGCTATAGAGGGATTCTTCGGAAATAGGCGCTAATAAGCGGTCTGACTGGGCGTAGCATCAGCTGATCAGCTGTATCTAGGTTAACAAAGTGCCAGGTACGGGCTGAATTTACCTTCAATTTGAATGACTTATCCTAAGTTCTCCAGTTATTAAAGGTCTTGAGAAAGACCTTCTGAGTAGATGCGTTATTTTCAGCTGATATTATAATCGTTATATTAAGGCGGGATAGAGGCTTAAAAACCGTATAGATCGTAGCGCAAATAGCGTCTGCACGCAATTTCGACTGTTAATTGTTAGATCCAATACGGCTAGGATGATCAGAGCCTTTAAAGGGGGTTTTCTGTAGAGACTAAAGATAATTATATTGATGTCTGTGTATGATCTAGGATGCCTCCGGCCCCCTCTTTTCTTCTGAGGGGTTTTTTCTAGTCATCTGACTAAGGCTAGGATATCGGTGTATCAGAGGTTATGCCGCCACACGAGGGGTCAATCCAACAGTACGCATTAATGCGCTTAACAGGTCATTCGCAAATCGTCAACAACCGAATGACAATGGACCTTGATCAACTGGCCTTGTCAGATCATGACATCGCGCAACGTCTTTTACTTTAGTCCGGGCGATCCGGCAGGTTGGATACTGGAGCGAAGCGATTTTGAGTTCCGTGAAGTTAAAAATAAACATGTTTGCGAGCCAATTTCGCGTCGGGACGCGTGCCAAGACGGCTGTACACGGATGGGATGGAATGGAAGGGAGAGAGAAGGGTGATGATGGGGGGATGAAAGCTGGTAGCTCGAGAAATCTGCCTTGGATTTGATGCTTGATTGGACACCCTGGATCATGGCTGTGTCTGCCTTGCGGGTTTGAGGGTATTGTTTCGGGAATGGGCAGCGTCGATAGCGATGCGATTATTTGCTCTGCCTCATTAGCACGGACACGGTTATGTGATAAACCCGGGACCCCGAGCGTCCGTTCCGTCTATGGCGAGAAATTACGACACCAAGGGGCAAGAAAACTTGCATCTCTAAGTACTAACGTAGTAGTGTTCCAGGGCTATTGATGTGATGGGGGATATTTTAGGTGCGTTTAGACGAGAAAACTCGGGCCTCTTCCCAAGATATTTGTGGGCCATAGGGATTCAGTTTGAGTTTGAGCGTTCCCAATCTCCAATTCCTGCGGAGTTGCGTAGCACCATTTGCGGCTTTGTCCAGGCCCTCGGTCTCGCATCTGCCTCTTATTGGCCAGCCCTGTGTGGCCAGATTCCCATCTCTAACGGGGTACCAGCAGATTTGATGTCCGCCAGGCTGTGCTCAGTTTTTCCCACCGCTAAACACCGGATATTGCGACGAGACTGCGTCGTCTAAGCCCTCCATACCGTCGTCATTGAGAGACAAGGCCAGTTGCAGCAGGTATTCCGCTCTGATACATATTTCTGCGTCGCGCTCGTGTTATTTTTCGCCAACACAGAGAGATACGCGCAGTTCCCCAGCCCTACTCGCTGCTTTCCTTCGCCCAATTCCCGCTCTTTCTTCCCAGCCCCCCGGTCGCCTCGGTCTCGGTCTCGGTCTGCGGTCCTCGATCCATCCTCTTCCTTCCCTTCCCCCCCTTGGCTTAACGCGTCAAGAGCCGCGTGGTTTATTGCTGCGTATTGGTCCTGGATGCCGGCAGTGGGAGACAGCCAGACTGACCGACCCTTGGCACCCAAAAGAAACATGCCTCGCCTAGGCTACAAGAAATCCCGACGGGGCTGCCTGCGCTGCAAGCAGAGACGTGTCAAGGTAACAGACAGACACCAGGGCGTTGCAATATCTGCCTGCAACACCTGCTGCAACTCGGTGGACAGCATTCTCACTAAACGTCTCCTCAGTGTGATGAGAACCGGCCATGCTCGGCCTGCACCAGGCACGGCCTGGAGTGCACCTACGTCGAGAGTCCGTCCAATCCGGACCGCTCGGCACGGAGCGTCTCGTTGACGCCCAGCGACTCTGCGTCCGCAATCATGCCTCCCCAGGTACGTCCCCTCGTGGGAACCAGGCGCAGCATAGCGTAACATATGCGGCGTATGCATTATGGCATTGCAAATAGGCCCTTTTCTTACCAATATTCCTCATCCCTAGGACATGATCCATCCCGTCACATCTCCGCTGGATCCGGCCCAGCAGCACAATCTCGGTCTCCGCAATAGTGACGTCTCATCTGCAGCAGAGCCCACATCCCCCGACCTGAGCTGGAACGGCACTTCTGATCCCCTTCCCTTCTTCGACAAGTTTGTTACTGGTCCGGGATCTACCGACCAGAGCCCGTGGCTCACCGATCTGGAGCTGATGCATCACTACACCTCCTCCACCTTCACCACCCTCCCTCGAGCCGCCGAGCTCCAGCAGATCTGGCAGATTGAAATTCCTCGTCTGGCCATGTTACATGCCTTTCTCCTGCACCAAGTCCTGGCCGTCTCGGCGCATCACCAGAGTCAACTGCATCCAGAACGGTACAGCCACTACTCGATCTGCGCATCGCTGCATCAAAACGAGTCCATCGCAGGCCTCAGAACTGCCCTATCGCAGATCAACGAGGAGACGTGCCACGAAGTGTTCATAGCGTCGTCCCTGCTCTCCATCTGCGCCTTTGCCGCCTTCTCTAGCTACGGAGGCGTGAGTGAGAGACCCCACATCGACGACCTGGTCGATGTCTTCCAGCTCGTCAGAGGCATGAGTAAAATTCTCGACCAATATGACGATGCACTCCATCAAGGAGACCTGAGGGGGATGCTTGTGCAATCGGGAAATTGTACGCCGGCGCCGCTTCTAACCGCCGTGAATGAACGACTTCAACAACTAAAGATGCCCTCAACGACGCACGCACCGACGGCTGCGATCCTTGACAAGTCCATATCTGACGTAATCACTTGGACCGAGAACGCGATGCGTCTCACGGCCTCGTCCGAACTGCGATTATGTGTGAGTTTCCCAATATGCCTGACAGAGGAATTCATGGATCTCTTTCGGCAGCACCACCCTGGTGCATTGACCCTCGTCGCCCACTATTGCCTTGTATTGCACTATACGGGCTTAGATCATTGGTATCTAAGGGGCTGGGGTAGAAGTATCATCGACGACATTGCTGCGACTATAGATCCCAGTTGGAGGCACCGCCTGGAATGGCCATTGATGAGAATGGACAACGGGTTTCTCTAGATTAAATATAAAGCAACGTTTCAAACTGATTCAGCCCCCCTGACTGCTCTGCGCGATTCTATTGTGTCGATGGGAGAAGGCCATGGCATGGGGTCTTTGGGATCGTATAGTTGCAACTGAACCTGCAAGTCGTACACGCTCAAGGGTGTAGAGATCGAACTTGGCTGTGTGGCTGTCGGGACTCGATGGAGGTAGATCTTGGTGATATTCCTTGCCAAGCTCGTGGTGGTACATGTACTTGTGATGTGGTCAGGGTAGCAGGAGTGGTGGGCATTCATCAGCTTAGCAATCGGGAAGTATCACATGTGATCCACAAAGCTTTATGACTTCTAGAATTTTTTGAAAATTGGTATTTGCTGCCGTGTTACCTATACACTGAATGCCGCCTGTGTAGATACTCTATCATGAGATACAAAAGATAGTCTTGAATTGATTCCCAGTTCAATCTTGCCGTCTAACCCCCAAACCATCCCTTAGAAGAAGCACCAAACTTGTCGTACACCAGAAAACAAAACAAAACGAAAACCCTAGAAGAAACGACTGCTTTCCGCCCGATGGCTGTGCTAGAACGAATGATGATCCACCCTGGATATTCACACCAACTCCCTACTGCCGTGAGGGAACCTGCAGAGTCGCCAGCGACTCTTGATCGCTTCGCACGGAAGAAATCTTGATGCCACGGGGCATTCGGTAGTTGCGGAAGTGCTTCCAGTCCAAGACAGATACGATAGCGATATAGTTTGCCAGGATGCTACAAGCTGGGGTCAGTCCAATGCACAATCATCGGGATCGGTGTGGGTGGACATACTTCAAGATGACAGCCAGGACGACGACGATCCAGCCAAGGGTGCAGCTTGTGCCATCGCACTTGTTGATGTTCGCCTGCAGCGTCAGGAAAGCAACGGCTCCCCAGAATGCAACCTCCAAGCAGTTGAGGATCATGAAGGCCTTCAAGCTTGCCCACGAGTTGAATCGGTCAACGTGCTCGGTGAGGAGCTGGTAGCCGAGGATGATGAGAGATTTGACACCCTTGAAGATAGAACGTCAGTACAATCGAAATGATAAGAAGCCCGAATCGACTCACCATGGCTAAACCGATTGTGTTGGCCCGCCCCCGCGGCGCGTTCTTCATCGTCATGCGGGCCGCTGACACGGCTACTACTCCAATGATGAGGACCAGCTGGACCATATGTATGGGCGTCTTGAATCTCGGCGCAAAGTACGGCTCGTACTTCTTTAGTGCTGCGAATGCCATGGTTTGGAAGGTTTGGGGCGTTTCTTTTTGTTGATGGCTTATTGGTGAGTGGAATATGCCTGGCTTGCTTGTGAGAAGTAGAGAAGGGAGCTGATGATGATGATGAGTTGCGATATAATCATGTCCTTGGCAACAGTTTATAAAGACAATCGAGATCGACCACGAAGCCCGAACTAATCTATTTTTGCAACAGCTTGACGCCTTGAGGACGAAACCTGCCACAGCCTCCTACTAGTCCAGCCCTCTGCAAAGGTTCGCAACGCTATCAATCCCAGGCGCAGATTTGCGACACCCCGGATGACCACCAGCACGATTGCATTGAAACAAGATCTGCGTCAACACAGCCCTCGAACCGCCAGCGAAAAAAGTTCCCACTGGATAGGGTTGGATTAAGTTGTGCCTAACCAAGCACCACGGCCCTCTGGCGTCGTTGGTTTGAGTGTCTTAACGGAAACTGCCGTTGCTCTCTGTGAGAATGTGGAGTGTGTTGTGGTTGTCGCTCTCGGTCTCGGCTTCGCTTCCGTTTTCGGTGCCGGTTAGACTAACCGCCAGTCAACGCACGACCACAATCACCCCTTAGTCTTCTTCATTAGCTCCATTCTCGATTATGGCTTTGCACTGGGTATGCAAGTTAAACTTTGCCCGGGGGTCCCATAACGAAGTTGTTCCAAGTGGCCAGAAGTGCTTGCAGCTTGCTCAGCCTCAACAGTACGGCCGAGGGAAATAATAACTCCCTGATTCTCTGCAATTTCAAAACCGTTCGGATAATGCAAGTTCGATGGGCTGTGTTCTGCATTCATCACACGATTCTCTTATCCAAACGTCACGGTACTGCTTGAGTAAGCAAAAAGTCGTCCCAGTGCGTGCATGCTCGTCTTAGCGTTGGGACACGGTCCTTCGCCCGTATCATCAGTCCCTCGATGTTTGATGATGCCCGAGCAATGCCGCACAACGTGCTGATCTACGCTAAGAATAGACCCATGACGACGCGCTAGATCGACAGACAGCAAATGAGTAGGTCCAGAAGCACAGTGCAGAAAGGCTAAAATGTGTGCTCGTGGCGCGCTCCAGCTTAAAGAAAACCTGCCATCCCCCTCTTCCCATCTGTCCGACCTTCTAAGACTTTTTCTTATCCTACAACAATTCTATTCGGCCCATTTGTTCTTGGTTCGGTTTATCACAATCAAAATACCAGTAAGTAAACTCGCATTGTTGTCCGTGATACCATTTGTGGGGTACCTAACGATGTAACCTAGTCATGTCTTTCAACCGCACCGACAGCTCCCGGTCCCCAGCCGAATGGGTTGTATCACCGGTCATGTCCGACTCGTCGACTCTCTCATCAGACGCCTACCTCACAGTGTCACCCCCACCATATTCTCCTGCCGAATCCACAGTACCCTCGTCACTGGTATCAACAGTTCTCGACGAGAAGCGTCGCTCCGAAACCGAAGACAGAGGACTTCTGCCTAGCGAACAACGACGGAGGGAGGCAGAAATAAACAGGGCTATTCAAGATGGCACGGCATCCCGCGAGTCGTTGGCCGCATCAAACACACCAGATTCAAACCTACCAGAGGTTGTGTTTTGCGATTTACCAGAGGTCGTTCCGAGTGCGCTGCCTGAGCTGGCTCACAGCACACTACCACAGGTCGCTGGCGATGATGGGCCTCAAGCAATTCAGTCGCAAATGGTCCTCAGTTCATTACCAGAGGTAGCAACGGGCATGGTCGTTGCAAGGACAAACAATCAGCAACCTATGACCGTCCCGGCATCACCTCCGGCTACCGTCACGCCTCTTCACATGCTCGGCGACCAGCCCGAATCCATCGATTGTCCCTTTTGCGAGCGCCAAACGAAGACAGTCGTCAAGAAGAAGCCCTCCAACGCGACCCAGTAAGGCCCCTTGTCGTTTCTAGCGTGGAACCAAGTGCTGACAACCTCCTAGTATACAAGCCGTCCTTCTCCTGATGACCACCGTGTGCGGAGCCGCTGCACCCTATCTTGGACGCTGGTCGTTCGACATTGAGCAGCATTGCGGCGAATGCAAGAACAGGGTGGCCTACCGAGCGAAAGGCAAGGAAATCTATGTCTGCAAACAACCCGTCTCAGTACAAGAGGTGTCAAAATACGCGGTGGTGCAGCAAGAACCCGTCAAGATGGAAGCCTAAAGCTTTTTCCCCAAACGCAAGAGTGGTGGGTGGTGGTACAGTTCATGGTTGGTGTTTCATTTCAGCGTGTGTGGCTATTGGAAGAAAAAGGAAAACGTCACTCGGCGCATTGGGTTCAGAATGGAAATAAACGACGGAGTGTTGGTGCCATGACGGCGGAGAATCGTTCTGTCTGGAGTTTCGGGAGTGGCACAATTTCGGCACATATAAGGCAGATGCGGTTGATCTGACATATCCTGGGTTAATGTTAAATTCCGTACCTTTTCTTTTGTTGAGTATAGAGAAATTCCTCTGCTTAGACCCAAACTGATACGTGACGGGAACCCTTCTAACGGGGCCAGATTGAGTCCTGAGCGTAGATCCTCGAAGCCCGAGTTCAAGTCCATGGTCACCTGGCGGGCTAGCCAGTTGTTCTGTTGAGGGTACTTGATGGTAGAAAACTCGTACACTTGTGAGCTTTAGCGTCAAGACACCGCTGACGCAACAGGCTTGAAAACCTGTGTGTGCCAGCAGGGCATCTGAGCTAGAAGAAATGTCACAGCCATGACCCTGCAAACGGTTCTAAAGTGGTCCAGACCGTCTTTAGTCAACCCTAGATTATCGGTTTCTTGCAGAAAACTCCTCCCCAGCTCCGCGATTTCGTCATTTTATCTTACTAACCAGGGGACATGCTGCATATCAAGGCCATACTGTCTTCTGCAGTTCAAATCCTGTTATGGAATCTAGTCGCCAGCGGCGCCTACGTCATTGATGGCGAGACCAACTGATATTGGCCATTCCTCGCTAAGTTGTTTCGGCTGGGAACAAATGTGCTATCTTCCTCTTGTCCTCTATATTCAGGGCCTCTTTTTTGGCATCTATCAACATCTATATCAATCTAGCAAATACATGCGAAGTGAAAGTTTACAGGATCGTCTAGATCATTCGACTTAGTGGCATCAAGAGTTCGTAATAGTCGCCTACACTCCGATCATCCCACCAAGCTCATCTTCGGGATCGCGATCCGAAGTCACAGCCTGCGCTCCCTAATTATCAGACCCGCGATGAGCGCAAGGAAGGAGAAAATGATTGAAATCCCTAATGGTGTTAGCGATTATGACAGAGATGTAGCCAATCCATGTTTCTTACCGTGGCTGTATTCAATTCCTTTCACATACGCCTCGACCAGTACCTGTGCAACTTTCTTGGGGGCCTCGTCGATGTAGGTCACGCTCTCAGTTGCTTTCTTGATAATCTAGACAAGTTAATGATATGAAAGTATAAATTTGAAACTCTGGTCACTTACCTCCTCGATGACAGAGCTTTCCATGCCTTGCTGTGCTAATTTGGTCTGCACAACACGCCTCAGGACGACTTGCGTACTGGAGCTCGAGGCGGCCAAGCCCACGACGCAGCCTATGGTGCCTGTGAGGTAGAGTCCCGAAGCAGCCACAGCTCTGTCTGATGGGTCGATGACTGCCTGCAAAGCAATGAAGACGGCGCTCTGTGCAAGACCGGTTCCCACACCGCTTGAAGAGGTCAGTCGGAGTTTTCGAGTGAAGCCGGGGAATCATCTTACCCAGGGATGACGTAAAGTGATTCCAGCCATCCGGTATGCCCCTGCCAGCGGAAGAGCATTAGGCTGTAGCTAGCCATAGAAAAGAGCGAAGAGGCAAGAATAAGGCCTCGATACCGACCGGTTCTGCAACTCGTTAGTTCCTTCATGTTTGAGGGCACAACAATGCTTCTGACCTTTGAATCAATGCCCCGGAAACGATACCTCCGACGGTGTTACCAATAACGGCGGGGAAAAGATGTGCGCCCGCAATAGTGCTCGAAACACGTTGTGTGACTTGGAAGTAGATGGGCACCGAGTACATCATCTGAAGTTAGATTAGCAAGGCTCTGATCATTTCCAGCGGTTGACTTACCCCCAATTGGGCTCCATTCTGCGCCCCAACGATAAAGTATGCCATGGTCACGTTGCGCTGGCGGAACAAGCGAAGCGGAAAGATGGGCTCCTTGGCCCAGACAGCTTCAACCCGTACGAAAAAGAAGAGAAGCACGATGCCGGTCCCAACGAGGGAGAAGACCAGGGGATGCGTCCAGGATACCTTTTGGCCTCCAATCTCTAGCGGTAACATGAGCGCCAGAATTCCGCTCCCGAGGAAGAATGCGCCGAGGCCGTCGATTCTAGCAAGAGAGCTGCGCATGTTGACGTTGCGGCCGACTGTGCCGGAAGACGTGGACTCTGGTAGGAGTATCCAGCATAGAAGCATCGCCACGAGGAAGATTGGGGCTTGACCAAAGAAGGACCTTAGGAAATACATGTCAGTTTTGCTACGGTCGAGATGGGGAGTCAACGACAGACGTACCATCTCCAGCCGATCGTGTCCGCCAGCCATCCGCCCAATGGGCCACCAAGGCTTCGGCCGACAGTTGCAATGACGTTCAGGTAGCTCTGCCACGATGCAACTTCTCTGAGAGGTGCAAGGTCTATCGATTGTTTAGCTCCCATATATAATATGATCATTGACATTCGTTTATGTACCTGTGATGATAACAGAGACCAGTGCCATCATTCCAGCACCGCCTGAGCCTGAGATCAATCGGCCTAAAATCACTTGCCACATTGATTGGCCGGCACCACTTCAGAGTGTTATTATCAAGACAAACTGCCCGATTTCAAGGCAAACTTACACAAGAGCACTGATTCTGTGTTAGAGAGGATGTTTAGGTATGAGGGGGTTGGGATGCTTTGACTTACCAGCCGGTAGCAAAGAGGCCGTAACAGACCATGAGAATAGATTTCCGACCAAAAATGTCACTCAGTTTCCCGTACTGCATTGCGAGTCAGCCAACAATTCCTCGATGCAATTGCAACATGGATCACCCTACCAAAGATTGCGTGGCGGCGCCAGCGAGCATAAAGCTGATGAAGAGCCAACTCGAATCCTCTAGGTCTCCGAACTCGGACGCGATAACCGGGTGCGTCGCCAGAACCAGTGACGCATCTATGCTTGAAGTAAAGACACCTGGCGAATATGAGTTCTCAAAAGGCTTCTTGCGATGCATATTGGCGTGTAACGTACCAATGAGTAGAGCCGCCACAACCCTCGCAATGTACGAGTTGCTGTACTTTGGCTCGGCGACAGCAGCAACGGCCGGGATGCTCGAACTTTCGCAGTCGGAAGTCACGGCGCCGTAATGACTGCGTGTAAATTCCGCATCTTGCCGAGACTCGGGGTCTGATAAGAGCCCAGACGCCTCATTGACGTTTTCTGGCTGGACTGCCATGTTGTCGACTGCGTCAGTGACGATTCGCTACACGAATTCAAAATTCGATTGATCGAAAGATCTGATTTTGATTTGTTTTCTCCTAGGTGCATCGACCGCGTTTAATTCCCGGAAGCCGACTGAATCGGTGCGTGATCATCCCATGCAAGCACATCATCACAAAGCCCCACTTGTGTGCTACAAGAGCAGCAATGTCCGTCATAGCTAGACATACACGGTTAGCTGAGAAGCTGTTGTACATGGCGAGGCGTAAATCTGGGGCGCGATTCGTCATGGCCGAGGTTCCTTATCGGAAGTCGCAGTGTGGCGTTGAAATGAAGGGTTGGTTGAACGTTACGTCTCACGGCTCGGGTTGTCAATGGCCTGAGATCACCGTCACAGAATACCCACCAGAGGCGAAAACTGAACCAAAATTACGGAGCACAATGAATAGTTGAGTAAAATCACCAAAACGCTAAGCCCAGAGCACCACGATGTTCACAACATCAACTCCCGCATTTCATTTCAGCCGCATCAACGCCCTCTGGAATTGTTCAACGCATATTCATGCTGCAAGCCAGCGAAGCACTTGACGCTTCGAGATCAAATTATTATACTAAATCGATTAAGGAAAAAAATGTTTATAATATAGTCTAATGCCCAAGGGAAACAACAACGTCGGAAACATACCATTGAGGTTCACGTTATCCATAATTTCTCGCTCGGTGTAGTCAGACAACATGCCGAAATTCGGTACTAGACCCCCACCGGCGTTGCTTATCAGGACCGTCAGGTTGAGACCTCGCAGTGCCGATACTATTTCATCCGTTACACACTGTGACGCATCAGCAACGATTGTCTTAAAGGGACAGTTTGGAAATGCCGCAGCGAGCTTCTCGCGAACATTTGCTAGTTTTGCAGCGCTGCGACCATGCAGAGCCACGTTGAAGCCACGTTGAAGCCACGAGATGCAAGCTCATAGGCGTATGCCTTTCCGATGCCAGTCGAGGAACCAGTGGCTAGAGTCCACGCAGGGAGTCCAGTGGTTGTGTGTCGATAGCGATGCAGTTTGGGTGGGCGAAGGTAGATGTAGAAGAAGCTTGCGACTTTAAAAAGCGCATTACTAGCAGCGAGGATCCCTACGCCCAAGAGCAAATTGATCATGATTTCACGCATCTTCTAGGTCCTGATGAAAAAATTCGTGAGATGATTTGAAAATCCCTTGTCAGAATAAGATAACCTGTAGGATTGCTCCTCTTTCAGTATGGATTATTGATGTTCCTGTAGCAACTAGGGCTGACACCTACCTGTGCCGTGTCCACTCAATTAGGCGTAAAATCTATCATTTCTCAACCCTCACCAAACTACGACTTTGGACAGACTGCCAGAAGAACTGATAATACTTCCTAAAGTGAGATCAAATAGGGCTGACATGGAAGTGGGAGGTGTATGTGGTTCAACTGCGGACTGGGGCAACGGTTGAGGGTTTTTGTTGTGAAGAAATGGTTAACTGTTATAAAATTACTTAGAGATGTTATTGTATCCAATATGGTCTGTTGGATTTATATTTTGTAAGCTGCCTAATATCTATCTTCTTATAATCTCTTTATTAAATAGAAGAATCTAAAATTAAGTTCCGAACACTTGATACTGTTGGAAAACAGGCCGCTTTCCATTGCATTCTAATCTTATTTTACCTGTGGGTAAAACATCCAGTTAGGACTCGGCCCTCGTAATTGCAAAGTGGAAGAGGCATTAACTTCCGGCTTCGCGGCCTGTCATGATTTCTGTTTACTACCTTCCAGAAGATAAGATTTACCCTAGACTCCTAGTTGCTTTATGTTGTATCGCTGAGGGTGCGGTTGTTCCGTCAGGGCTAGAGGGTGACAATGGCTATCGACCAGTTGAGCTTCTAGATATTATTCATAGTATCGTGAGGAAAGAGTGCCAAGGGGGCGATGAGCAATTGGAGATATTTCAAGAAGTCTGTCATGCCATGTCGATTGTTCAAATCCCTCCTATACCGAATCTGGGTCAACGCCAAGGCAGACTGGCTAATATCTCCCAGACAACGTCGACGCACCGCCAACTCTGTTCACAATACATACAACTTGACCAACCTGAGTGGCTACATTATCTGGTAAATAGCACAGGCGACGTCAACAGTGACGACGTTCTCCAGGCCGACCAGCATTAATCCTGACGGAATCGAGCTTGTCGACATGGGCTTCGGGTACAACGACGTCTGCAGGTGCTTATCGACGAGGCGGAGACGATTCCTCCGACGGAAGTGGATGTAGGTCAGAGGCCGGCAATGCCTGTCTTCTGGGTGCCGGCCCTGGGCAAGCTTTGGGCAGCCGTACGGTTAGTGTAGAGCGAATTATGCACAGCCGTGTGACCCTTGCGGGCTCGAGAACCAGCACGGCAGAACCTTCCTCCGAACTGTCAGAAGCACTAGGTGAGCTAATTAACCGTCACTCTTTGTTGACGGCCAGAGCTCCCTGAAGACTGACTCGGAGTTCCTGATCCGGCGACCTATTCGTTGCGCCGCATTTTGATATGGCCTCTTCGATATCATCAAAACTGCATGCTGCCAGAATTGATCCTAGCACAGGCCATGAATAAGTAACGCTCCCATGGTGTGTGTACTGATCGTCGTGATAGCCTGCAGGGATCGACGTCCTAGAGGCTGTTAAAACATGCAGCAAGCACGCGGGGATACGATCTGCTGCAGGGGCATGCAGGCAAGAGTCAAAGACATTTTATCAGATTTTGATTGGTGCTATAGCCTCGACCAAGGGAGGTGGGGGATTATTCTGCTGTCAGAATTGGGGCGGCATGCCTATTCCGCACAAGGACCTTGGCCTACCGGGGCACAAGATCCAGCGATTCTAGTATTAAGTTACGTTACCAGATCGTGTTGTACAAGTGATAATAAGGGCCGAGGGCTCGCACCGCCCTTGCCGCAAGTATGGGGCGTCATATCCCTTACATCTGCTGAGAAACGAGGGCTGAAAATATGCCTTCCACGGAAAGCCTCATGAAACCTGGCGTGAAGACTAAGAGAAGCCGGAAGCGTGAGATGAAGTTAAGTTTAGGAGCCTGGAAGCTTCACATTAAGCTGGAAAATTAGCCAAGTATCTAAGTTTGAGCAACTTAAGCCACAGCGTTTTGCGAGGCGATTTGGGGAAACGTCTTAGGGCTGGCGATTCAGCTCTCCCCAGAAAGCTGTATCTCTACTAACTAGTCGGGCGTAACTTGGGACATTAGCGTGAAAACGATGGCATGGCATCCCAGTTGATGAGCCGGCTTGCTAGTGGAGACTACCCCGACGTGGCGTCATTTAGTCTGTGTTTGACCTTTCATGCCGGTTGACAGCCCTGTGCCTGGGTGATCGGTTCGTTCAGGCCCCCGGGTAGCCGTTACGAGTGTGCTTTGCCTAGGCCCTGGTGGGCAAGGCGACTCTTTAGCGACGAAGTCTCGGGGCCCGAAAGAAAAACTGGGGTTGAGCTGGAGAACAGGATCAACCTGGTAGATTGAACTGGACGCGAGCCTTGTCAAAACTCTCGCCTCTCCTGCCAGGCTTGATGATTGGCCACCCCAAGCGAGTATCCGATTGAATACCATATGTCAAGTGTGCAGACACCCTCTCTGAGCAAATTGCGGGGATCCAAGTACCACCACTCGGAATCTTCGGCTGAAGTGGGATCTGGGGTCAAGTAACCGGGTATTACAGTGGCTGGGTGAATGCAAGGCATGCACTACATATATCTGCCCACCGTTCGAGTCAGGGATGCCTGTTGCCGAATGCCCGGTCTACCCATTGCTTCCGGAGTTATCACAGAAGTGATTCGGGAGCATTGAGGCCTGAAACTAGAAGCATTTTGGGATTAGTGTGGGAAAGCGATGGCTCAGCTAGTTTCATCAAGTGGCAGATGGAAGGGCTGGACTGGAGACCCATTGGCACTTTAGCTATTGATCCGCCCAAAGTTGGATGGAGAGCGTCACCCTTGTGCCTTCAGGTACCAACCCCCTATTTCCACCCCGGCATCTTCAATCGCGATTGAGATGCTGAGTAAGAAACTTGCCTGTATCCTCAGCTGCAGGAATAGGGAATGATCTCCTTCGTTTATACCCAGAATACCTAAGTGTAAGAAATCCGCATCCTAAGTGCAAGGAGACACGAGCCGAAGCCCAGCAGCGGACTCAACGACACACGATTAAAACATGCATAGACAAGAAACAGATATACAGCACCATTCACTAGAAAACGCGGCTTCTGTGTGTATTGAAGTTTATTTTATTTCGTCGCTCTCACTTGAGTTTAAGAGAACACATGAGGATGTTATACAGTGGCTGGTGTAAACTAATAGACGCAAGCCCGCAGGTTTGAAACATTTCTTTCGATATACTGGGTTGGAACCCCAAGGTGTCCCAGTAGTCCCTACAAAAGGACCTAAGTACTCAAACGCACCGGTTTGATCAACTGATCAATCCTGCACGCTCTATACTGGCGGCTGAGACAGCCCAGTCCCCTAGCAAGGCAATCATCCAAGTCGATGCAGCCCTGCAGCAGGTTGCAGGTATGACTAACATTAATCCAGCAGAGTTAGCAAACGTCGATCAAGGCACTTGAGCAGCGAAGGACATTCGATCCCTGCGTGGCCGCCAAAGCTTATGCCTCTGAGGAACTGCTGTATCTTCCGGGAAGAGAAAGAATGTTATGAAAACCCACCACCGTGGGTATCGACCACACTGTCTCGAGGTTCGGGCTCAGAAAGGTCAAGGTGGAGCAAGGCATGATGATGGATCCAGGCCCTATGGCCATTGACTCGACATCGACTTGATTAAACATCATCGAAGCCACTGTCAGAGTCAACTTGAGGGCTCACGGGACTGACTTGGCAATGACTATGCGATGTTAGAACCTGACATTGAAACCCCGGCTTGAGACATACCTGGTCTTTGGGCCATGGTCCGAATGAGTCTGGCGAGACACAAGAGTGATGTCAACATCTGAGTTGCATGGCCGGAAGCTAGCGTTCCCCTGCCCTGATAAACTATGGTTGTGCCCCCTTTGGATATCTTTAAGGAGAGCAAAATAAAAGGCGGCGTTGGCGACGATGGTAGCGCCTAGGATCTCGATGGTTGCTCCCTAGAATTGACGGTCAGTATGTTCCTGGTGAATATCTGAAGAGCTTAGTGAGGATACTGTCGTGCGGGCTTGTATGGACAATGATTGATTCACAACTAGCGGGAGTCGGACTATTGTGATAACGACAACAATGATGCCAATGCCAAATAGGATGCTTAGTTGAACTTTTCTATCGCAGGTGTTAATAATAGCCCATCCTCGATAGGGTATTAAGACAACGCACTGGCGGACGGGAAGGCGGCTATGTCGGAGAATTGGAAAAGGCAAGAGAATCAGGGCGATATCAGTGATTATATTCAAGATCCCCATAGTAAGAAGGTTTGCCAGGGCGCGGTGACAAGAATCTTAGACAATCATAGGTCAGTCTCGGGACGATGGGGTCCTTGTGCTTTATCGCTTACATTTATTGTCAGGGTCTGGGTCCCAATACCTAGCAAGGCGACACTTAGTAGACATTCTGAGAAGGAAGAGAGTATGAATACATACAGGTTTATTGGCCGACATTCAGTAAAGATCAGGATTAAGATAGCGAAGTAGGTGATCACAAGGGACCACCACAGTGATGTGGCAGCCGCTTTCCACAAGGGGTAGACCCGGATAAAACGGCCGTAGAAGTTCAGCAGGCAAAGCTTAAGGCACCATAGACTATGGAGAAAGATGGCGATATCAGTCCCAGGCTCCAAATAGGTACGAGACAGGGCACGGTGACACCAATGTGATGGCGAAGGAGAGGGGCGGGGGGGTAATACTATGTTAAGTAGGAGACCCGGGCGGGTAGTAGCAGCATGTGAGACAGGACATATTTTTCCTCAAGTTGGGCGGTAGAGATTCCTTGCGCAGCGGCATCGGATTCGGTTGGCAGGCCAAATGTCTGGTCAGGATTAAGGTTGAAGGAGAAATAAATGATTGTAGTCCGAGCGACGAGCGGCACAATAGCGAAGGCCATATACGCGTCATCGGCGTGCCATGTCCGATGGCAGTCGGGGTGGGTTCTGCAGCGGGAGAACAGCCGGTAGCCGCATCGAAAGAGGATGAGAGAGCCGCAGACGGCGCCTGCGATGACGCCGAAGACGTGCTCCGAGGCGACTGCCATTGCGGACCGGTTTAGAGCTAGCGCTCAACCTGTTCCGGGCTTTGACGAGGAGTGAGTGAGTCGATGGGGATGGAGACAATGCGGGGGGATCCCACGCTGACTTATAGGTGATCGACGGGACAGGGAGATGGGCTGGGGTAGGGACGAACTTCGGCTGGGGTAGGGAGATGAAGTTTGGGCTAACGCGGAGCCAACGGTCAAGCAGACTGCTAGTCTGCTGCGCCTACTAGGTGTCCAAGCTTGGGCAAGAAGGGGGGCAACCATTTCGCCAACCAAGTTTATGGGCCCAGCCCAGATCAGGATAACTGCATTGACGCACGAAAATGTCTAGGCGGAGGCAACCGCAGTTACATCACGCTACCCATGTACAAACCTCGGGTCGAACCCGTCACCGAAGCTCACATGTAGCATGGTACAGAGATCGTTTTCCAAAATTTATGCAGATTATTCTAGAAAGCAATCGATTAAACTACCTTATCCAAGCTAATAGGTACATAGGAGAAGACTTTGTTTGCTGGACGTGTCGCTCTCGGTGGCGCTCTTAGTGCTAGGTAGGCTAGCGAGACATTGGGTCACGCTCTTAGCTTCCCCCGCAAAGAGGCGCCAGTCACTCGCCTGAGAGATTCTACCAGCGTTCTGACGGAATTGCCGACAGGGTCGGCCGAGTGGACTATGTTGATGGCCGTGGTTCGATGGGTCGAGCCCGGTGAGACCGGACGCCGATGCTTTGACTGCGGCAGACATTTGCTCGTATATCTTATAATCTAGAACGATATCCCACTCATACTTTCACAAGAATTGACATCGCCGGTGCATCTTCGCTCTCACGTGGCTACAGGGGTAATGTTCTTACATAC
Source organism: Dactylonectria torresensis (assembly GCA_011426275.1). Classification (NCBI taxonomy): domain Eukaryota; kingdom Fungi; phylum Ascomycota; class Sordariomycetes; order Hypocreales; family Nectriaceae; genus Dactylonectria; species Dactylonectria torresensis. Next base: position 59,287 of record VYKG01000228.1, on the reverse strand, counting down.
TGGTACTAGATGACTTCTAACGTGGAATATCGCAGACCCTATATACACGGGCCTCTTGCGCGTGACAATGTTTCTAATTAGAGCTCAAACTCGACAATTGGAACATCCTCGGAAGGCCTCCCCAGAAGGAACCGCGCCTTGCCTAATGTCAAGTTCATCATACAACAGGCAAGGGTCGGGTGAGTCTCCATGGTCTCATCGGGTCTGCCTCGGCAGATGGAGAGGGGGTAGCCTTGCTCATCTGACAGTCTTGCGCGGATGCTATCGAACGACGCCTCCTGGCCCGTTTCGCCGTCCGCCCTAGTAAGCTCTAAGATTCGGCTTTGCCTAGTGAATGAGTGCTTGGAAGGCGTGTCCTTAACCCTATTCCTGACATCTGAATACAGATGGTTGGTATGTGTTATGAAAGGCCCTCCTTGCGACGGTACTGGCTGAATAAGGAAGATTTCGATAGGGGTGCACTCGAAATTGCCAAAATGGCCGCTTCTATCGGCAATCATGAAGTTGACTGAGCTGGCGAGGCCGTATTTGTCGAGAATACTCTTTGCCTCGTTGAAGCTGTGAGCATACTGCAGAATGCGACGCATCATGATGTGCACCGGCAATCTAGCCGGGTCTTTGAGGGTGCAACGAATTGCATTCATGCAAATGCCAACACCAGCGGAGTTCATTCCAATCTTGCCCACAATGCCAGCTTCAGTGAGCATGTGGAAAGCCATCGTGTCGGAGTCTGCCTCTGTGACAGTGACACGTAGAAACACCACCGTCTCCCCGACTTCGTGGATCCAATCCCAGTTTTCAGAGAGGAGCATGGTGCCGGAATTGGTTCGTTGGCTCAAAGAGGTGCATCCGTCGGCGTAAGCAGTCAAGAGGATCTCGCTGCGCAAGTTGAGCGCTAGGATGTCCCCCAGGGTGAGCTTGGCGCCATCCGCAACGCCCTTCATCTCCTCGATGATCTCGGGGTAGATGTCCTCTAGGTTGGGGAGATAATCTTCGACAGCCGTCTTTCGAGCGTCTTCCCAGCTGACGCCTGATCTTGTGCGGAAGTAGGCGGTATAGAGCTCAACGTTTCTGTGAATTTCAGGGGCGGCCTGGCGACCGTGGGCGAGACCAATTTCATGCGGTGTGCCTGAACAATGCACGGTCTTGACTGGGGCGGCCTGGCGCTCGCCATTAGTCTGTCCGCTGACTTTTCTGATCGTCATCGTGGTGGTTATGGCAAGGATTTAGATAAGACTTTTTGTGATGCAATGCTTCGGGTTCTAATGATGGTTCTGAAAAACCACTGCAAATATGGGACTTTATATCTTTTCTTGTACGGCATCCAAGGACATGACAACAAATGCATGAGATCCATTAACGGAGACTTCTCTCGTGAATTCTCGGCTCCACCTACCGAAACGGAGACGGGCCGCGGAGACGGAGACGGAACACGGGTGACGATATCTCTCGCAACTCACATGCGCTCCGATTGGTCCGTGGAGTGGAGAGAAGGATTTCACACTCTTATGGAAACGTCTTGCTCTTGATTTAAAGCATGTACCAGCTTGGCACAGTAGGAACAGCCCGTCTCTCTTGGTACGCTATGGAAGAGTGTGCCATATTGTTTGTAAGTTTGTTCGGTCATTGGATTAGGAAAGTGGCGCACAGTCGTAATTGAAGATCCCCTCCTCCGCTACCCAATTGGTTTCGTATCATCTACTCGAAGTCAATGGTTTGAGGCCATGAGTATTCAAGTACCTCAATCCATGATCAGTCGTCTAATTGAGCAGGGAGGAATCTCTCAACATTAAGGCTGAAGGCCTCCATAGTGTGACTGCGAATCATCTGTATGCTCAAATTCCGATACAAAATCCGCCCACGAGGCAGATGTCATGACATCGAGATCGTGCAACCATGCAGCATCCAAATCCAAATTACTCAGGTCCTGCAGTTGCTGAGTATTCGGTTGCCGTTCCAACTTGCGAAGTAATTTCCTACAGAGGTCCGGCTGCTCGCTTAGGAGGCCAGTGATCATACGTACTCTGTAGTAGATGGCATGGGGCAGCATGGTGACGTCTGGAAATCCAGCACCATCACGGAGGCGAACTGGAGAACTTTCCCTTGTTTCCAAATCGGAGGCCTGTTCCGCGTCTTGCTCTGAGTCTTCCAGTAAGGTTGTGTCTCCCGTGGAAACTTCTGCTTGGCTGAAGTAATTCGACTGATAAAACTCGTCTAGAAGCTTAATACACCCAACCCATGTCTTCGCCAAAGCCCATTGTGTAGACCACACCGATAGCTTGGACAGCAGGTAGTCGACGTCGGACTTGGCTTGGCTCACTTGGGTGTCTGTCAGCTCCATATCTGGCGCTATCTTTTGGCTACAGTAGTGGATCCATAGAAGGACACTTGACGCAGTAACTAGAGGAATGCCAATGCAGAAGACAGGGAATTGCTGGCCAGAATCTGGTATGGTTCTGTCGAGCAGTTGGCACATCTGAACGATGTTATTCGCTCCATCGATGCAAGCTCCTATGATGGTGCGATCAACATACGTTAAAGATGCAGGCACGGAACGAGGTAGGCCAGGCGATTCTTGCCTCCCCGGCTCGCCGAATGTATCAGCTTGAGGAAGATGTTCTTGATATACCAGGAAGAGGGCATGCTGGGCAAGGAAATGCACGCTGATATAGGGCGCTGCTTGGCCCAGGCCCTGATGAGCACACAAGTTCTCTTCCCACCATTTCATATTGCTCGGCAGGCCGTCGAGCCAAGCTCGTATGTCAGTCACGCTGCGCCAGGAGTTGGTCGTGGGATCGCAAGGAGAAGCGCCTAGTCTGCGCCGCCCTCCATCAACGTATAATCTTGCGACGCGGGCCCAGAGCATGAATGTCTTGATGAAGTATGCCAGAGGTACGTTTCCCGCGTCCGTTTCGCCCAGTTCGTTGAACCGCGGACCAGGATTGTCGTGGCCAAAAGCAAAGGAAACCTCATCACAAGGAAGATGAAGTCCCACCAAGGTAAGGTCAATGGTCTGCGTACGGAACGTGCAGTACGCGACCAGGCGGTCAAGCAAAGCGCAAGCCCAGAAGGTTCGCCGTCGAATTTCGCGCTGGCGCGGCGAGCGGCGTTGGTTGTACTCGTTCCTCATTCGGAGAGCTTGCGCCATCCGGATAGCAAGACCAATGTGCATCCAGGCCCTCGCGGTGGCCATGGTGATGAGCTCGCTTAGGCCCAAGATTAGGTTCCCCTGGATCACAGCAACTGCCAACAGGTCAGCAACTCGTTGGACAAAGCTTGGGAAGAATGACCGACCGGACGGTTGATCAGAGGACTGGCGAGAGACCGCTGCGGCTTCTGTTGAATAGAACCGCACCATAGCTCCAGAGGAGGTAAACGTTCTGTCCGTCCTGGCTTCCTCCTCTGTCAGGTAACCCGAAGCCAGGGCCAGGACAGAGTAGAGCACAAACAGGTCGTCGCGACCCAGTACTTCACCTAGCAGTACATCGAGGGTGACGCAACCGCAGAGCTCGAATTTGTGATGACGCTGAGCGAATATATCGACAAGTCGGCGCTTCAAAGGTGCAGATGGAAGATGGGTTACAGTACGAGAGGTTTCCGACAGAATCTTACTGCTACCAGATATTGGTGGTGAATGTGACGTAGCCGGACTCAGAGGAGAGATGATGGCTGAAGCAGGATTCTCCCTTCTGAACACACACGTATAGCCTCCTGGCGCAGGTCTGTCTGGCCATTGACACTGCCTATCATGGCTAGCACAATTATCGCATCGAGGCCGACTGCCGTCACATCTCACTTTCCTTCGTCGACTGCCCCATGGGATTAGAGATGCGTAGGAATGTCAAGGGGTGGCGTGCGTAACGAACCACTCATGGCAGGCCTGCAGTCCTCTGGGGCCTCGGAGAGCTTTGGGCATCGTGATGGTGGTACGGCAGAGCCGTCGGAAGAAAAGACGCTTGAGCGAGTACTAGAAAAATTCTAGAAAATTCGTAAGTACGGAAAAGAGCGACGGAGGAAGAAACGGAAAGGCCGCGCTTGTTATCTGCGAACAGAAACCTGGGGTTTCAAGTTAGATGGCGGGGGATGGCTTCAAAGTCAGACGCCATCATCCTGCAAGTTAATCAGGAACTTCAAGCCATCGGACTCAGATTTCGGTCCGTTGCCTATTTCGGCAAGCGATGCACAACTCAAGGGACGGGGACTTACCAGACCCAGGCATCAGCCGTTATGCGCGAAGGTTTCTGTCTTCGTGTCACGACTGCGCACACCCTCAGCATTACCTCCTCGCCCGGTGGCTGAGGAGCCAACTTCGGAAACTAACTAGAACGGGCAAGTTCTTTCTACACCCTGGTCTCCCCCCGCATCATCGTTTGTACTTACCCCAGGCTTCTTTATTTTCTTGGTGTCAACCACACTTTGACTATAAATCGCAACTTTGAACCCCCCATAGTTAATCGCATCATCTTGATATTCTACAGCATCATCTCATTGATCCATCTTTCTCGACTGGAGACCTGAAAACCAAGGACTTTGCCCAAAAAAAAACCATGACTGAAAAACGTGAGGAAGAGCTTGACGAGGGCCTCGAGGCTGTTCTGGCCACAGAGCAGCTCACTCCCGAGGAGGATAAGAGGATCATGCGGAGAATTGACACGTGGTAAGTGGATATCAAATTGGCAAGAGTCTCAGCTACCTTAGCTAACAGATGCCCTGGTAGCCTTCTGCCCATCATGGCCATTTCCTACATGTTTCAGTTCCTGGATAAGACCGCCCTTTCGTTCACGGCTATCATGGGACTTCGGGACGATCTCAATCTCAAGGGTAGCGATTATTCATGGGCAAGCAGTATTTACTACTTTGGATATCTCGTGGCGTCATACCCGGCGGGTTTGCTGATGGTCCGTTGGAAAGTCGGCAAAACCATTGCTCTGTCTATGTGAGCTCTTTAGACTCCGATTTTACTCCCAGTTCACTGATTTCAATGCAGTTTGGTTTGGGGCGGCGTCCTTCTGTCCGCTGGCGGTTGTCGCAACGATAAAGGCTTGATGGCGGTGCGATTCTTTTTGGGAGTCACCGAGTCGGCCATCGCCCCAGCTCTGACCGTCGTTATCTCCATGTGGTACAAGCGATCTGAGCAACCATTGAGGCACGCGGGGTGGTTCGTTGGCAATACTTTTGCCGGAATCATCGGAGGCTTGCTTGCATATGCTATTGGCCATATCAGGAGTATTGCACCATGGAAGGTGAGAAGAGCAGTAGTTCGAATTTCTAATGTATTGGAGCCGAAACTGACCTAGACAGGCTGTCTTCTTTATCTTTGGTGGCCTCACAATGGCCTGGTCCTTTTGCATCCTGCTACTCATGCCTGATACTCCAATGAAGTCCTGGTTCCTTAATAAGGAAGACTCCGCCAAGGCCATGGTTCGCGTCAAGGATAATATGACTGGCATCAAAAGTGACAAGATCAAATGGAGTCAGTGCATCGAAGCTCTGACGGACATCAAGACTTGGATTATGGCTGGCATCATGATCAGCGTCAACATTCCCAATGGCGCTCTGTCAAGCGTACGTCAAATCCCTCCCCGATACCGTACCGTCTGGGCATTGGCTAATTGTGCAAAAGTTTGGCGCTATTGTCATCGAAGGTCTGGGCTTCAACAAACTTCACTCGCTCCTGCTACAAGGTGGCTCGTATTTCGTTCAGCTATTTGCTGTGATCCTTTCCACCGCAGGCAGCTCATATTTCACCAATACTCGGACCTACTGGGTGGTGTGCAACTTCTGTCTGGCGATTATGGGCGCGTCTCTTCTTCGCCAACTCCCTGAGCACCTCCTATGGGGCCGTTACGCGGGCAAGTGTCTTACGACAGCTGCTGCTGCCAATTTCCCCTTGTTGATGTCCTTGTCATCCGGAAATGTTGGCGGCTTTACCAAAAAGAGTACAGTGAACGCAATCGTAAGTCGCTGCCTACAATTTTCGGGCAATAGTCGTTGGTAGCTAATTCCGTTCCTAGGTCTTCATTATTTATTGCACCGGCAATATTATTGGACCTCAGCTTTTTATTGAGGAAGAGGCGCCATCCTATAATTCCGGATTCCTTGCGATTATGATTTGCTATGGAGTGGGAATCGCCTTCGCGTTTACTCTTCGCTTCTATCTAGCCCGGGAGAATCGCCGTCGAGACCAGGTTTCTGGAGGTCAGGATGCTGAAGAGAATGCTGAGCTCGATGGAAATGTGGCTGCCATGTTGGACAAGACTGATAAGGAAATCCCTCAATTTCGATATGTCTACTGATGAGTTCATAATCAGCGGTGGCTGGGCTGCCGCACAATGCGGAAAACAGTCATCCAGTCATCTTATCTGATTGGTTAGTTGCCGTTGCGGTTGTGTTGCTGATGGTGTGGTTGGGTAGTGGGGAAGGCCGGTTAGGAATAGTTTGCAGAGCTTTTTTCCCTCTAGGTACTTATCCTTTTCTAAGATCTAACTCTTATAGCTGATCGAGGCATCACAAGAGGTTATTAGTTGAAGTAGGAAACTTGAGTCTTTCTCAGTTATTGTTTTTTATCTGGGCTAGGCATTTCGATCCGTATCATCACTCTGTGTTAGTCCCTTTTTTTTGTAAACTGTTGAAATTATAGGTCCTCCTCCGTGTGTGTACTATCAAGGGTCCATACCTACTTCAAGTATTACATAGTTCAAAATGGTTGTGAGCTACATGACTGTCTAGGGTTCTGCCACCTCTGACCGCCTGGTCTTGATATAGGTCGCGGCCTGGGGCGTGACATTTGGGAACGTAGAACAGGCAACATCCGTTACTCCACATTATATCCACTAACCCATGACTTCGTCCTCTGAGTAATTCTAGGACCCCAAATCGAAAGTGGTAACGCACTAAGAAAGATAGCAAGAAGAATCATAGCAAGCACTAAAAACATTTGGTACTTGTCGGTCATCCACCAATCCACGGTTAAGTAGGAAATTCCAAATCCGATCACATTCTTAACGACATTGATAACAACGCCAATATCAATCGCCTTCTCGGGGTAGCTGTTAATTGCATAAGAAATGGCAATAGTTCCACTGCCAGTAAAGTTGGTACTTGTAATGGCCCACAACATGGCATCGATAGCCCAGTGCCAACCCCGCTGAAGCCCGACACCGAAAAGGGCAGTAGTCAGAGGGGTCAAAACTGCAAAGGGTATTAAGAGAGGCAGAATTGACTCTGGCTTAAAGATCCCGTGACGCCGGAAGTGTCTCGAGGAAAGCCAGTCCGACAAGGCGCCACCAACCGGTACACCTGCTAGCATACCAATGAGAAGACTGATGTTGTAGAGACCAACCTGGCCAGGCGACCATGATAGGGGCGGATGCGAGAAGGTGGTGGATACCAGGGTTGTAATGGAAATAGTGGTCGCAATTGCCATACCAAAGAGCAAGACTGTAAATATGACAGCCGGAATAGCAAGCACCCTAAATGGTGTTAAAAGGAGCACCAGGTAGTTTGCCACAGGATGGGCGTGTTGGATGGTGAAAAAGAACGACCGCCGAGACCAGACCGTTGCTGGCTTGTAGCCACTGGTCGTGAGCTCTAAAGGCGACCGCATCTCGATTTGCTCCGTTCTACCGGCTTCCAAGCCCTGGTCGGTTTCAGAACTTTGCGCCTCCTTGAATACAGGACTGCTGTCATCGAGGACGGGAAGGTCGGGATCGCCAGGGACTCGAATATTCATTATCGGCTCGGGGAACATCAGGAATGTAACGACGAGGTTAACAGCTGAAATAGAACCAAAGAGATAGTTGGGATATCTCCAGTTGCCTAGTCCGTCAATCATATAACCAGAAAAAATAGGTCCGAAAACGGCGCCAGCGCCTAAGGAGAAGGTATAGGCGCTCATGGCTCGCGCAGTGTATTCCCGTGGGAAGAGCACTACCACGATGATAGGGCCAATCGCTTCGACCACACCGCCGCTAAGCCCGCAGACAAGACGAGCGGCTAGAAGCGAATTGTAGCTTTGAGCGGCTGCTTGCCAAAAGAAGCAGGCTGTAAATATGGTCAGACCAATCAAGATCGTATATCGGCTTCCGATGTAGGCGACGGTAGGGACAGCCCAGATGTTCTAAAAGGGGTGACGAGAATTTAGCTTCGACCTGGACATAAAAGTGTGTAGTAAATTCCTCAATATTAAACTTACCCCAAGACCGATAGAAAGCGTGCCCCAGCTGGCTAGTTGGGCAGCTTTGCCGCTACCCACATGGAGATCCATCACAATAGAACCAATCATTGGCGGAATGGACGCCCCTAGGACCTGGCCCATTGCGACAAAAAAACACATCGATCCGAGCATCGTTATTCGCCACCATAGTGGCCATGTCTAGGAGGAATTCGCCGTCAGCCCTGTGTGCACGTTTCAGGGATGTTATAACGGGATTGGAAACCGGTACAGCAGAGAAGTGTAGTTTCTCTAATAGCGGTAGTTCGGAGCGATGATCACGTAGGGGATAACATACCACGGGGTTTTCCGGCCCAAGATGGGCAGATGCGGCGAGGGAAGTCATAGCGTGCTGGAAAGCTACTCCCTTTGTCCGTACTAATTGTTGAAATTGGTAAAGGTCTAACGAAGCGCTGATGAGGCCCCCAGTTTATGTTGGCTCATGAAAGATCTTGAGTTTTGTGCGTTGAATTGACCGTTGTTGGATAAGAAGTCGTGAATCGATGCGATTATCATAAGATGGACTGGAAAAGATGAAAGCAAGAGGCATTGGGCTGGTCTTATGTTCATGACTTGGCACATATCTGACATTTACCCCAGAGAGGGCAATATAGTTCGACGTAAGGATGGGAATAAAGTTTGCTCAGATGTACACCTAACCGGGGTCGCGTGCCGCGGAATACAACACGAAGCCGCGTGAGCGGTATCCTACGCTCCCGCTCGGCTCCAAAATACATCAGTTTATACAGACCATGTATCCGCCCCGGGAGCCTATCCGGGAGCTTAACTGCTTGGATATGTTCTGGTCCTTGAAACACTCACGCCTGGTTCGACAGCTGACCTATGGTCGAAGCCAAATCTCTTGAAGCCGGATATTCCGAAGCAAAGCGTGTTTGGATCAATCTTGGTTGACACCGACTTGAATCCCTTCCGCTCAACACCAAGGAATTACTTGCCTATGAAGGCTGCTGATTCTATACCCTCAATGGCCAGGGGAATAGTGATAGCCACTCTCAAATTGAAGAAGTTCGCACTTGGGACGCCGACGTCCTACGACTAGGCTATTCGTCAAACATCAGGAACTCAGTCTTATCGAAGACCAAGCTCGGGCTCAGCCACGACAACACGACTCTAGCGCTCTAGGTCATTGAAAGTGCAACACTGCCTTGATCGTTCTGTTACTATAGAACAGAACCTTAACCCGCCAAGAAGCATATAAATACCAGGGCTCACCATATAAAGAAGTGATCTACGGGTCAAATACCTTTAGTTACTGGCGATCCCGGATCGCATTTATGGGGGCAAACTTTTGGGCCGAGTAATCCAGTTGATTCGTATCCAGTCATTCCTATCTCTCAGCCGCAGCTCGGATATGCCGCAAACCTTAAATTCGCCGGGATTTCCACTCGTCACATTTTCAGGACAAGAGCGAGCCCCTGGTAACATTAATATTGAGCAAGCACGTACGTATGCGTTACGGGCAACCCGGAGTTCGGATATGCCAGCAAACCGGCTTATGCAGCATGGATATTTCAGTTGGAGCAAGCACGTATCGTTACGGAAAATCCGGTCGGCAAGGGCCTTTCCCTTTACTAAGATTCACAGGAGAGTAAGGAAGGGTACTTTCCAGCTTGAGTTGTGTTGAAGACTTATAAATGTTTTGGCTAAGTCCGTCCCGCTCCCAAACGCCAAATTTGACTGCGCTGTTAAATCCCTTTTACCTTTGCAATATTGAGCACCACCGACGGCCATTGCATCATGGCACTCAAGTTGTATGGCGACTATGTTTCCCCATACACAGTAATGGTGGCCTTTACATTAAAGGAGAAGGAACTCAACTACGAACTCGTCAACGTGCAGCTTTTTAAAGGCAAGAGGGTAAGTGAGGGTTACAATGACTACACCTTTCACGATTCTCACATTCACCTGTTCGCCCTAGAGCGATCTGATTCGGCCCAGAAACCCGTACGCCAAAGTTCCAATCATCGAGCTTGATGAGCCAGGTCAGAAAACCATCACGGTTTACGGTACGACAGTCCAGAATATTTGAGAGGCAAACGGCCACTGGCTAATCAACCAGCAGAAAGCCGCGCTATCTGTCGTTTCTTGTCTTTGAAGTTCAAGGGCTTGGGAACGCCGCTCCTACCCCCTCCCGACGATTTTGAAGCAATCGCTAGGTTCGAAGAGGCGGCAGCTGCTGAAGTTCACTATCTCTTTCCCCATGTGTCAACATACACCAAAGAAAAACTTGTCTATCGGTAAGGGCCACCTGATCTTCTGTATGCATAGAGGTAGGAGTGACAACGCACTAATCACTACCGTGCCTGCCTAGTATCCTGGGAGTCCCAGTAAGCGAAGAAAAGCTGAAGAGCGCGGTTTCTGATCTCAAAGCCACACTGGGAATTGCCGATAAACTGATGGAGGGGAAATTGTATTTCGCGGGTGAGAACATCTCTCTCGTTGATATTTGGTGGGCGGTCGGCATCTACGCCCTACTCAGTATTGAACGGGATTGGCTCTTTGACTTGCCCAATCTGTCTGCTTGGTGGGCGCGGATCGAGAATCGGCCAGCCTGGAAGGCCACTCTCGAAATCATCGAAGGACATTGGTTGAAGGCTTCACAAACTGCTGCATGAAGGAGCACATAGCATTGAACATATTTCTTATTTGCGTGTTGGGGTCCAGGACAACCGACTCGGCCGGCGCAAGTAGTTAAGTGCAGTTCCTTCCTCCGTTTGGAAACAATGGAAATTTGATGAGCGGAAGCAGAGCGCTAGGCGGTCACATCATTATATCCTGAAAGTTGCTCAAAATTGTATCCATTTCCCGTTCTATAATGAGACCAAGGCAACCCTAGAACTCCACCTAGTGGTCATATGGGAAGGGAACATCGTTGAGCAGTAGTCTGGGGCAGTTCTTCGAAATAAGATCTGCCAAGCATACTTCCGCAATTCCAAAGCATTGTTTCGAATCCGACTCGATTCCATCCATATTATCAAACTCGCAAATAGGAAGATTGAAGGGCAATATCTGCTCGACGATGTTGTCCGGCGTGTTCGAAGCGAAATTGTTGAAGTCGTCAATCAAGACGTCGACGCCGCGGTCGATCCATTTACCTGACATGGCTTGCCTTTGTTCAGAGGTGTCGATGATGGCCTTGTGATTGAGATTCCATGAATTGATAGTCTCTGTGACCCATCCATGGACGGACCAAGGGCCGATCCCGTTGGGGTTGGTCATGCGGACCTAGAACGATGCATTAAAGGGTGCAATAGTAGGTTTAGTTGATTCGATAGACCTACAGCCACAAAATTCCTGTCGTTCTCGCATGCAAGAGCCGTTCTTGTTATCTCGTCATTACCAAATGATGCTCCAAAGCAAGGATTGATTTTAGTTCCGTGAATATCGCTGAGTAGACTTTGGGACCACTTCACAAGAACAACACTCTGCGTGTCCCAAGCCTCGCTGATAATCCGACGAACCATATCAGGCTTGCTGTAGGGCAGCTGAGCCATATCTTGGTTTGCAAAAGCACCACTTGATATCAAATTCAACAGCTCCTGGTCAGCAATAAGGTCTCCCTGGGGAGGTGTGTTGCGAAAAAGAGCGTTGAAGTGATTGGGCATGGCAGTTTGGATATTGCTCTTCACATGACCCAGTCGAGCCGATAAGTCGGTAAATGTAGGAAATTGGGGGTCAAGAGCAGGCTCCTTGATGGCAGCAAGGAATCCAACAGCAACGCCAAGAACAGCTGAACCGACACCATTAACGGCACCGACGACAGGGATGAATGAGGTGGTAGCACCGATAACACCTTGAGCCAGGATGAACCATGACACCGGGCCTAGCTCATCAGTGGAGCCATCAGAGCCGAGGAAAGTTGTAGCTATGCTGGGCACCTTTAAGGCAGAAGTATCGAAAACGTTGGATATAGAACGATAGTAAAGCTGGGCATAATTGGCGGCGTTGCGCATAGACCAGAGGCCATACTGAGCAATAGTACAAGGCACACCGGAAACGTTAGCGGGCCACGTACCACCCATACCAGCGTACCACTAAATTCTAAAGTACACAATTTTATCAGCCTAGCTGAAGAAGGAGAACAAACTCCAAGAGGTAGACTTACCTGTGGGTTAAAAAATCGACCGCGTTGGAGCCGGTCCAGAGATCGGTAGTCCAGTCTGCTCATATAAGCTCAATCTTTTAAATCAGTACTAGGATGAAACATTTCTCGTAACTGCATCCTAAGATGTGAAAACAAATTCCCGAGCGTCATCTATTGCCTTTGACTCATATTCCCGATTCATGGCATCATGCAGGTAGCACTCTCCGACGAGTCTATGCGTGCCATCAGTCTTTCGATTGGTTTTTCTCGCGATAAACGGCACTCTCCCACCCTTCAAAATCATTGTTTCATCCCCCTTCTTAACTGAACATCTTCCAAGGCCTATCATCCCAGAGTTGGTCCGAAACACTGCTTTGCCCGCATCGCCGAATAGCATCGATGGGCGTAATCTCCTTGCCGAGCAGCGTGCGATTGTCGAAAATTGCCCCTTTTGAAATAATTCACTAGCAGTGTGAATGATTTCGGTGGCGATCAAAGGATCTCGTGGATTTCCAGCATCAGATCAGCGAAGTTGTTGATACATCTCCAGCTTGTCTCGGTGGCAATGCTTCCTCTTTCAGCTCGGCCACCAATTAGAACCATGGCAATCTCTCTGATGAGTTGATTATCTTCCGACCAGTTTTCTTGGCCTCTAGGCTTTTCCTTTAGACATGTTCTCGTAAAGAAGGTAAACCTCCGTTCGGTGAGCCATGACATAAGACGCCCTACGAGGGCGGCCACCTCAGCCCACATTTTATCGTCTACGTTGTCGGAGGCTGCCCCCATGTCTGGGCATGGGTGACATGCCATAACTCTACATATAACCTTGCCGTGGACTGCGCATGCATAGAACCCACTTCCTTCCCAGCAGCGAATTTGCGTATCATCAACCGCGCATGCCGAGAAGTTCTCGGCGCCTGTGTTGGGCAGCCAGACATGTTCCAGCCCCTCGCGAGAATTCCACGACGGCACCCAATTCAGCCCTCCGAAGAGTGAGGCTCCATTGAGGCAAGGATCAAGAGGTTTTGGTCTCTCATTAATAGGAAGCGTGCAACGTCGAAGTTGACTTGCTGTGATGTTTTGCTGCCCGAGTAGTCCGGCTTGAGTTCCACAGGGACGGCGTCGCAGCTCGAGACAGACGCATCGTGACGATCTCCATTCGAATTAAGGTTGAAGTCAATCATTCCGTAAAGGGCATACACCTGATCCTTGGTAACCGTGGCCTGGAAGCGTCGGGTTGCACGCAACATGGTCGCAAATGGGAAGCCCGTAGAGTGCGTCCGGGCATATGGGTACACCCACATGGCGGCTTGGATACCCTCCAATCTGTCCTCCTTGATGTCTAGATGTCTGTATTTGTGAATGAAGAAACCTGAGAACCAGCCGACGAGATTCCAGACAAACTGGAAGACACCCAAGTAGATGGTCTTTCGGCGCGAGAGGACAATCTCTTGGACGGGCCAGAGGCGGATGAAATATTCAAGCTGGAAGAGCTTCAGGATGTCCTGGACTCGGTTATAGTCGAGGGTTGGCGGAAGAGCCGCGGCTGATATGCCCTCGCTCAAAAGGGTCGAGTTGCTGCTCACGGAGAGCAGCGACACAAGACCGTACAGCCTCTCAGAGTCGTCGCTGCGCTTTTCTGTTGTGTAGGATTCGCAGGCTCGGATTGCGGCAAGTTGTTGTTTGGCTTTCGCCTCTATTTCTTGGTAGAACGGAGTGAATGAGTTGATGGTTTCGACTGCTGATTTTTGAGCCTGGTTCGGGGCAGTTCCTCTTGCTTCTGCTTTTTCATGTGTTTGACTGTCTATCTGTTTTTTTCTATGTTCTCTTGACCTTTTAAGTGGATTTGGACTTAGAGCGCTAGCCATGGGATTACCACTGCTCTTCGTGTCTGACAAATTGTCTGCTCTTCCACTCTGTCCTTATTGTGGGCCTTCAACTCTCACCAAGGCCATGACAACTCTAGCTAGGAGGTCCCTTTGGACTACTGGTAAACTAATGGTATCAAGCTAATACAATGACTTCCTTTCGGGAGTACATTTCTTGGTAAAGAAATGCCCCTGTTGTCTCCTTAAAATGAGGGATCTGCACAAAAGTCAGGCACTGATCGAATCCCTCCCCACAATACTCCTCCGCGCTCAGAGGTGCAAACTCCAGCCCCAGGAGAATGTCCACAACCCCCAGCCGCTGATAAACTTCATGGTCCCCGTAGCTTTCTCCCGTTGGCTCTATGATCAGTCCACACGCATCATGTGGTTTACCTGCTGGGTTACGTGTCCACGCGCCTTTGTCATCTCCATCTAGATATGCCTGTACTAGAACAACTCGCACACTGTTGAGTTTGAACAAATCAGCGGGCGAGACGGAGAGCCCATCGAGATAAAAGTCCACTTCGATCTCCTTTGGTAGCTGAGTCGCCAGCATTTGAATGGAGAAGACCCAACTCTCCAGTACAATCATCTTCGCCTTCGCATTTAGGCTTGTTCCTTCTCGGACAATCTCGACCAATTTGGCATCACTGACAGAAGCAGTCCCATCTTGCCAAACCAATGGTTGATTCATGCAACACCATGACCACGACGGAAAGTCACTTGATTTGATAGTTGGCCAAGCGGACACTCCGCGTACTGGCACTCTCCTCCATGTGAGGCCGTGCCATACATCCGACTCCCAAAGTCCATCGAGATACCTCTCGTGGCTTCCAAGCAATTGCTTGGTCTTCGATTCGACCCCAGACAATGCAATGAGCTTGTCACTCTGCTGGGTAAGACTCCGTTGCGAATACTCGCTGACAAGCTGATACCACTTATCTCGAATCATTTCAACGCTATTCCAGTCCGGGGATTTTGCCGCGTGGGCAGGGGACAGGGGGAGGAAATAACTCCCAAGAGATTCCAATTTGATTGGTGGCTGGGAGGAGTGGTTTCCGTATCCAGCACGGCACCGGAAGACGACTTCATCGTGGCCTATAAAGACCAGCCTCGAAGATAGAAGTCGCTCTTGAAATGTCCAACCACGACTCGCCCACGGGGATGAAGTTGCACCTCCAATCTCTTCCACGCCCCTAAAAGAAGGGAAGTAAAACTGCAGGTGGCTCCATGAACCCTGCCAAGCGATTACGTCGGAGACCCATTCTGGTCGATTTCTTAAAAATCCTTGCTCCGCTCCGCTGGAATCGATAGGAACGATTGTGAACAATGCCATTTCATAATACTGCATCATTCGTTGGCTCTCCTGGATCCATTCGCCCGAATCTTGCACAATGCAGAGCGCATCTATCCATATGTGCGAGGCCTCGAGGCGACGGGCGAGGGCAATGCTGTCCTGGAGCGTTTGGGGGAGTGTGTCTGTGGCGAAGCCTATTAGTCTGCCCGGCAGATTTGCCATAACAGTTCTGGCATCGAAAACAAGTCTTGATGGACCCCAACAATAGCTCAAAATGACATATTGCAAATTCTTGCCGTCTGTCTCTTCCAACCGGACAACCTTGCTATCTGAAATGTTCAATAGTCTCAGAGGAGCAGCAATTTGGCCCGGGTATACACATTCTGAGTGCTGCATGTCATGGTTTTGTATACAAGTGTTCAGATAAGTTTTCATCCTCTGAATCGACTGATCAGATAACGGATTGGGGTCTGGAAAACCAGTATAGACGCCTAGACAACTTCAGTTAGACTCAGAATTTGAGAACTTTTGGTTGAAGAGCGAACCATCTGTTCTATGCTTGGCATGAATACTAATGGAGCGTGATGTTGACCCAATACGAAGCTCTCCCTCGATCCGATGCGGCAGCCAATCCCCTCGCCCCTTTGCAAACTGAACAGTGCCCAGGTCGGGATGAAATTCAGTAAATCTGAGATGCAAGCTCTTTGTAGAACTTCGAGATGTCGAGGTCGAACTAGGTTGAGCCAGTATAACCCTTTTGAGGAAAAAACACATGCGACAACCAGCGGCGATAGATCTGCCAAGCTTAGGTAATCCAGGTAACACGTCGTCTAAGGTGAAGTTGAGGGGCACAATGCCGTAATCGTCGAGATCAACATCGTCTCGCCCTAAATACTTTTGTGGTGGTGCTGCGTCAATTATCGCGCTGTTGTCAAAAGAGAGGTGCAGACAGCGCTGGCAAAGCTTCTCGACGGCTTGGCCGGTCACAGCTATCTCAGCTTTAATTTGAGACATTTTATAGCCTCAAGATGTGCAATCGGGAGGGGAAGCAATAGAGGGATATTCAGACAAAACAGTTTCGAGATGGTTGGCTGTTGGCGAAGTGTTGCAGGCAGCTGTCACGTGCCAATTAGCCCGTCCCAAAGGCAGATTTCAACATCTACCCTTTCAGGCACCTCAGCTCAGCCCAATCTCAGCGACAACTCCATTTAGAGCAGCAGGCGCTCGCTCAACTCTAGAAACGGAAATGGATTTTGGTGTGTTTGAGTTTCGTCTATCGAGTATAGTGGCACTTCTCACTGGATGAGAATCCGCATGAGTTATTTTAAAAAAGACTCAATTCGCTCAATCTAGATCTCCATTAATTTATTTTTCCTACATCATGTATCTGTTGAGATGGTGTTGCTGAGCTTTCAATACGTCAATAATAGATATGTGTATGAACATCGGTTTTTGGGCTCGTTCGCGCCGATGAGAATCATTAGGGCAATAATCATCGCCCTGAACGCCTGTTTTTGCCATTGTAGTAGTAACTCGCCCGTGGAGGGGGGAAACACCACTTACATAGCCATAATTATCATGGGAAATATTCTCTCTCACCAAGTGATATGATTTGAAAGAATCAATTTCATATATCATAGACCTCCTTTCTCTCCTAAATTAAACAGAAACCAAATGTGTGCATCTCTCACCCTACTCATTAGATCATAACATAAAGAACCGTGATCATTCATCGAACAGGCCATTCCGTCGTACAAATGTTATACCTATGTATCCCATCCATCAAACCTCTCGCTCACTCCAGTTCGTATATTACTGTCTCTCGTGTGATTAGATGCTCACTCGCATACTCGTATTAGACATGTCCACTTAAACCGGGTTAACAGTACGCCCGTGTGCGACAGGGGTCGTCGTCGCAGGCGTAGTCCCCGTATGGCTTACATGCCTCTTCTCCGGGTGCAGGCCATTTCCGTGGGAATTAACGCGGCCATACTGAGTGAAGTGCAGGTTCATGCGGTTGTAGTCCCATTTACGGGCCAAGAACAGAAAGACGAAGGCGGTGCCGGCGACGAGCAAGAGGTCAAGAATGCCGAAGAAGATGAGGCTCTTGGTGACGCTAATGACATTGCCACCATCTGAAACGGCGAAGGCGATGGGGTACAAGAACCAAAAGAAGTTAACCCAACCGGCGAGCATGGTATGATCGCGGCCAACTTCGACACGGGTGGCGGAGCGGCGGCTGGCCGCCATGGTCTGATAGGCGAGGATGAGGTAGGCGACGGTGCCGAAAGCGTAGAAACCCCACTTGTAGCGGGTGGCCGTGTAAGCAGAGCAAAGATACGAGATGATCCTTTCAAATTGTCAGCTACTCATCCATAATGAAGTCGATTGTGTCATCGAGTTTCTCTTACCAGATCCAAGCCAAGAAGATGTTGAAGAAGATGGTGGCCCAGCTCACGCCGCTGACGAGCCCAAGAGCGATGATAAGGACGGGAAAGGCAACAACCCAGAAGATATATTTCGCGAAGAAAATCTGGTACGTGAGGGCATCGCCGCGATGAAGCTGCGTAGGGATGACAGACCAGGCAAGGCCAGAGGCCATGGCGAAGTAGGAAATGGCGCCGACAAGCAGAGCGATCGTGAAGAGGTAGTGGAAAATCTTCTCGCCATGGCGTGGCCGGAAGCTGAGGGCGTAGTAGACGAGCTGTTACCATGGTAGTTAGTTGCTTGCCACGATGACGATATTGGAAGTCAACGAACGAATGAAAGAGCGAACAAGGTCATGACGGCCCAAAGCCAGTTGGAGCCTCCTTCGGTGAGATGGGAGTCGCCGCCCTGAGGGTTGACCTCGAGGGCATCGTTGCGAGCATAGATGAAGTTCATGCTGATGATATTTTGGTCTGTTAACTACTCGATATTATTCAGCGGAGGCCGTTTTTTGAGTTTTGAACTCCCAGACAAAACCCCTTGACTGAAGATATCGAAGTGTCGCGTATAAAATCTATGCCAAGTGAAGAACCCGTAAAATGGGAGGTCAGAATCCGGCCCTTTTGTAAGGATTTGTGTCGTTGCCGTCACTCTCGTTGCCATGAGGTGACGGCTCAGAAGCATTAGGGCTAACAAACCGCCCTTTGATGCTGCCGACTGGGCGTTATCGTTACGAGCTTCGTTATGACGTAGTACTTATTGGTGGTGATTGACGAATTTTGGTCATGAGGCGACAAAGACGAATAATGCGAAACACATGTCACCCAATCATGATTCACCAGGGCATGTCGATGATTCATGTGGAATTCCTCGGCGGATTTAGTATCCCTCGCTGGGTCAGCATCTAAAGGAGGTGCCTTGGCAAGGACTGGATTGGCTCTCTATCCATGATGTCACTACACGCTGCTCTCACGCCGGTCCAAGTATGCCTAGCGGAAAGACGGATCCGGCGGCAGCTACGAGTCGAAAACCTTGTAGAGTTATCTACATATTTGGATCACTGGACGCCAAGCCACGATTGGGACTCACAAAGTCGCCACATCACAGACTGCTGTCATTGTGGCTTGGCACCGGAGATTACTCCGCGCAGACCTACTTTAGCACTACGACATGATATTGTATGCAGTTTTGAAGCCCAATGATTCGCCCAACTTTTATCTCACATGTGATTTTCACTATCGTTGTCTTTAAGTCTCGAGATAATTACTAGTTAAATTAGCTCAAATTTGAATGCGCACTTTTGAAGAAGGGAGCATTCAAAAATAGCTGGCTTTAATGCCCGACAAACATGCCATATGCATCAGTGTCGAATTTGAGTCCGCCGAGGACGACCTCATTTTATACTCGCGAATAGACAGAGCGGAGAAAATTTAATGATACGAATCGTTATTCGTTCTTGATTCAGCTCTATGTTTTTGGCGACAAGCGGGTCCTTCTGTGCTAGATAGCGGATTGCATCTACAGATACCTCGGCTTGCTCAGTCTATTTGGTTGACGGGTGAGGCGAGATGGTTTGATTAGTAAACTCCATGAAAACATTGGGGTGGTGTGCTCGACGACGACAGCCGTTAAGCCGAACACGAGTTCAAAAGGGGGGTACTGTCAAACGACAATTTGTTAGCCGCCCTCTTTATCAGAGCTCATCCTTAGCGTGATAGATTAGTTGATATGGGGACTGTGGCACGGCGTGAGACATGAGAAGCCGCATGTCAGCAGATCATCTAAGATGGCGATAGCTATTGGAAAAAACTGGATAGTGAGTATCGATTGCACCTCTTCTTAGTAAAGCGCTTTTAAAAATAATATACTTTCAAAAACTAAGGCTGTTACTCGTATATATATAAATAGTAGCACTTTTACTAATAGATAGCTTATTAAAGACCAGATCAGTGGTCGCTGAAGATTTCAGAAACATGACGGAAAAAGAGCGGTGAGTGGCAAAATGACGCCTACTCACCAAACCCTTAGCTATCGCCTTTTCCATCAGCTTACAGCAGCAGCAGGTTTCATTCATCTCTTATCCCAATGGCGGGGGAATGCCAGCACCATGCACGATGCGCTTCTAAGCCGGGTCCGAAGTTGAAACAGACAACATTAACCAGTGAACTCGGACTCCTCACTCTCAGGCCACCCGCTCGGCCTCCGCCTTGCCGAACCCCCGCCCCGCACGTAGTTCGACGCATTGCCAACGTTCCAAGATTCAGAACCACCGACCCAAGCCTGACAACGTTCCTCCGCTTCCCGGCCGAAATCCGCATCGACATATACCGGCTGCTGTTAAAGCGCAGCGGCGAAATCAGCTATCCTATCTGCTCCGTTAAGCAGCGCCTTGTGGCTCCCGAATGCTGGTGCACGGGCAAGAAATACCCATGGATCAGGCATAGCCTGTTTCCTGCTATCCTTGAGTGTTGTCGCATCATCAACCGGGAAGGAATCATTGTGCTGTATGGGGAGAATCGCTTCTGGCTTGGTTGCGGGTGTGGCTGGGGTCCTGTGGTCAATTCCTGGGAATTTGCGCGGCCGAATCTAGAGTCGATTACTATGCTATCTGTGGGCTACATCACGGCAGATTCGGTTGATTGCCAGCCATCATTCGCGGAAAAGTTTCGGTCGTTTCCTAGGCTCAAGGACCTGAAGGTGCAAATTGGCCTGTCGGCTGCGGATTGGGAGGCGTTTTTAGAACGGGAATCGAGAACTCTTCAGTGGATTGCAAAGATCACGTTCGACATCACAGTCGCTGACCTCAAACTGTTCCAGATTTTGAAACGATACTGTCAGGGCCTAGGGGAAGAATCGAAGCGCTTGGCAGTAAAAGATGGATGCTTCCAAGAATATCAGCCACCACTAGAGAGACAAGGCGCTCTTTTGAAAGGACGGAGAGTGAAGTGGGAGTTTACTGATTCATCTAGCGAATACGAGCTGGTTTGGAACGTATATGTCTTTCTAGAATAGGAACTCTATCAAAGACGCCCAGCTTCTGGCATCCAATGATGTGTTATGAAACATGGAACACTCATCGTCTCAGCTAGTCCGGACACTCCTCCATCAGGGGACTTCATGTACATCTCGGTTCTGCAGGATTTGTGTTAATATAATCAGGGTGACAATGAGTATCCAGGTTTGGGAGTCAATACAATCAGCTCTTCCCATTTGCAAGGCTTTGGGCTATTTCGCACGGGTCTGCGACTTAGAAACTTCCAGTACGAACAGTACGTTCCACATGTCAGATATCACAAATGCGAGGCGGCCAAGTCGATAGCAAGGTGTAGAAGAAGGTGGAACATTCTATACAGATAGTTCCTGTATGTAAATAGTAGTTCCCCTCCTGAACATTCAGCGAATGATAAAAAGATATAAGTATCTTCCCATCACAACACCGCACGACCGCATCGGCAGCAGTCTAGAAGACGAGAGCGGCGTGGACATTAGCGCGCGACTCTTGGGCAGCTGGCAGAACAGCTTGGCTTAAAGTGAGTAGAGCTTAGCCCTAGAAATAGAAGTGGATTTTAAAAAACTTAAGTTTCATCCCCGAGTATTGCAATGTACCAATAAAGGCTTTCCCTAGGAAGGGGTCATGTTGGGAACACAGCTCGTAGAGCTTGTGTGATTGTGTAACACGCTCTCAGTCTGGATGTGGTTTCGCACAGGGCATAGGGGTGGGTTCGGCAGAGATGAAATAGAGGCATCTATTACTCTGAAGTGAGTAGTGAATGAGTAATGTTGAGAATTTCGACACGTCATGAAAGGTGTTGGTTGAAAGAGGATAATAAGCCTATGCCTTGCCGTGGTAGTAGCTAAGGAAATGTGATGGCAGTAGGTCCTCGCCTTTCAGCATGTAGATGCGTTCTCTTTCGTCCTTCTGCGACAGCATGTGTGATAGCGGCGACTTGTTCCAGTAAAGGAAATTTACTAGAACCGTCTACCGAGATACAGTTGATAGGATTGATGAGGGATCGCAACTCAAGACCTGACCGAATGTTTGGTGAGCTGGTGATTGTGATCGATTTGCCTGCACTTATGCCTAACAAGCGACATCTTGTGTGTCGTCAATGACATCTATAAATGGGAGTAGTCTCTGCTTCGACAATTCTTCAAGATTGCGGGATACGCTGTGATCTAAAGGATCTTCCACCTCTTTAGGTGTTCCAGGTGGCAAGAATGAAAAAAAGTTAAGCTGCGCCTCCTCTTGTCTTTCAAATCTACCAACTGCTCCACGGCCCTAGTCTCGGGGACGCTTCTTTCATCGCTAGGTTTCACCCTGAGCTAGAGTTTCCCTTCGTGCGAGCGACAACGACGACAGCCTTGACCACGTTCGAGCTAGCAAACCACGCAAACAACCTCTGCGCCAGCTTGAAGCCGCCCAGTGAGATGCCGTACTCCCCCAGCGCTCGATCCTGGCGGTCCAGGAACTGCACCAGGCCTGAAAACACATGCTCGGTGACATCCCGGATCTCGATGGACTTGCCATCGTAGCCGCACTCAATTAACTGATCCCTGTACACCTTCTCCGTCAGAAACGTCCGCACAGGGCAGCCCATCATGACTCCAATAGCCCTCACGACCAAAGTGTCCCGCACAGAAGCCGATTCGTTGAGCAGCAAGTCGAAGACCATGACCTGGGCGCCGAGCGTAGTGGCGGCGTACTTGAACACGGGCTTCCGCGAGGGTGAAAAGTGATACAGGCAATCGAGTGCGAGGAGCCACGTCTCAGTAAACTTCTCGTCTGCCAGCGCCTCCACGGCCTTCGTAACGGGCGGACTCCACGTCTCGGGCTTTGCAGCATTGGCGCAGAAGAGCTTGAACGATTCCGCCTTCAGTCCGCCCGCGTCGGTACCTGCAACCTCGCGGTAGATTTTGCGCTGCGCCGATTGGACTTGGGATTCGTTGAGCGTGAGTCCCACGTATTGAAAGTCGCTCCACCCGCCTTGCTGGGCGAGGCGTGCGAGTTGCCAGGTTTGGTCGCCGCAGCCGAAGCCCAAGTCCAGGATTGCAAGTGAGCGGCGAGATTTGTCTTTGGTTGCGCCTCGGTCCAAGATGCCGGATGCCTTGACCACTTCCTTCAGCAGACCGAGACACGCCTCTTCGAAATCCTGAACGGACTGTCCTTGTTCGTTTTTCCTGAAAGAATGTCAATACTAATCACGGGAGTTGGAATGCGTCACAGCAGTGGGAGGCAGTGGACTCGCGAGCTTACCAGTAGCCTACATTCATCCACATGGACTTGAGAGGCGTGTTGATGTTCAGCTTCCAGTGCCCAAGCCCATATCTGTCCGTCATCCGCAGAACAGTAACCGAGGCGATTGCTGCGAGAACCAAGGTGAAAGAAATGCCTCCCACGAACCCGATCACAAAATCTTGGGACCGGAACGACGCCATGGTTGTGGTAGTAAGGCTGTCGTTGACCAGGTTAGCTAAGGCTTGAAGGCGTCGTGATAAGCCTGTGTGGTTAGACGGGGACTGGCATCGCCCCACCAATCAATATTCAATTACCAGGTTGGTGCACTTAAGGGATTCTCAGTATCCTTGTAGAGCATGTATGTCTGAAGTGAATATTGGACCTCTAGTACCCCTCCATCCCACCCACGCGGGGGGGACATGGCATTGGTGATCCGAGCGTTTGGATGACTTGGTGGTTCTCACAAGCCAGAGTCTTTTGCAACCTATCGCATAGATTGCAATCAGTCCTCTTCAATCAACAATCAACCACTGTGAAGACTTATAATGATTCCTTGCCACCTGTAGATTACTCGAAATGGGACAACATAGACACGGATTCCGAGCCAGAGATGGTGTCTCAGCAGGCACCTACGCCTCAAGCAACCCTGCCACCTGCCCTAGCCTTCGCACACTCCACTTCGACGGCAGCACACGGCGCTCCTCGCCCCGTCATCGTCCGGTGCGACGTTGAGAAAATCGAATTCCCGGCTTGGTCCGCCACCACAATCCCGGCAGATCATCCCGTTTTCTCGCAGGACGTTCCTCCCGTCCGCATGGCCAGCTCCAGGAACACGAGGCCGACAGCCCGCATTTCTGATTCCTGGGGGGGAGAGAACGAACGCCCAGAAACCCCCGCTAGCATTCGTGGACGGCGGTGCCAGCCGCAGATGAGGAACAGGCAAATGACGGGCGCGATCTCACCTGCGACCGCATCGAGAGGAGCGCTAGATAAGCTGTCGGCGATAATGGCTTCTTATTTGTGCCATGGCAGGTTTTGGGTTTAAGTGTAGGAGGACGTGGTAAGCGTCCATTCACCGAAATGATTCTTTCTACACGATGGTCTGTGGCACCTCTTAGAGTGCGATGTATAACTCGGTCAAGATAGGAGGATCCCGTTACTTATGTCATTACTATAGGTAACTTTGCCGTAATAAGGCCAGCAGTGAATATATATAAAATAGCCAAAGCCTGAACTAGTAGTCACTAAGCTAACAGCATTAGTATTATATGGACCCTTAGACTGGGTGAGCTAGTAAACCCCTGAACCAGAACGGGGAAAATAGCATCGGCAGGCCTCTCCAGCCTGGCCGGGGCTATGGCTAGTGACAGTTGACATAGCTATCCCGGTGATAGTGTCAGAGTTGGCGGGACAAGCCGGCTCGACATCAGTCAACGTGGCCATCTCAGTAATAGCCTCAGAGTTAGTGTTGGTTAGATAAAACGAATCGAGGTCAGTTAACATACCATCCCGGTGATTGTGTCAAAGTTCGTACCGACCCCTTTAGCAACCTTGAGAGTGTTCGAGGTCTGCAAAATCCGATAATATGATATCAAGAATGCCAAAGTCGGTTTCACCGACGGTGCAGGAAACATCAAAGTCAAGGGCAGTACCGGGCTTCAGAGTATTGCTAGAGGGCTCAGATTCAATGTCGCCGTGGCTACCAGGTAGGTGGTCGATGGTGTGTATATTGAGCTTTCGGAGTAGAAGTGGCTAGGTATGTCAAGAGAGCAGTGTCCTCTTTGCATGAAGAAATGAGAAGAGGAGGAAGTTGATTCTTCATCCGGAGGGGGCGACATGCCTCTTAAGTACTTTTGAGCTGCTCATCAAGCTGTCCCGTAACTGTCTGCTCGCCTCGAAACTGTCCGGTCCCGAGATCATCACCCGGACTAAATTCGTGGTGTTATTGGGGGATATATGATGATCCGTATCGTTGTCGATCTTGGCTGGAGCCTGGAGGCTGAGTCCGTGATTGGCATGTCGTTTATGTGATAGCGAGCGGTGGGCGAGAACGACGAGTATCGCCAGCCACTTGTTCAGCAAGTGGAAACAAACGCATATTCCACCATTCGTTGACAGAATGATTGGTAAACGTGAGTACAGTATTGCATAAAGGAGTCGTGCTTACATAGATAAGGTAGTAGCTGGTCAGACGCCCCTGGGTGAGACAGCGGCCAGGCGTATCGCCGAGCCTGGAGTCAATCGAGCAAGCTGAAAGAGTCTTCGCCCCTTGAATCCTGCCACACCTCGCCTGGCATGACCAGGACGACGTTTCCCTGCCCCTTTAGTCCCTACCTTAGCTCCTGTTAGCCCGCCAGACCAGCACGACAAGAGATGGATTTGTGACTTCTTATAGCATGGATATCCTCTTAGAGGCGAATGAAGGAAGGGTGGAGAAGATTGAGTCTGTCAAATTTACGTCAGCCAGAGCGCGAAAATGCGAGAGCAAAAGTCCTCGTTGAAAGAGTTCGACTTATCTTGGAGCACCAAGAGCAAGTATTCCTGACTTTCGGATCTCACCCAAGCTCTTATTGTTGGGTTAGGATAGGATATGGAATTCCTAATAGCCGTACGAGCAGCAAAGCGCAAATACTGGCGCGATCGGATTGACTCCGCCCGCTCAGACAGACCCATACAAGGTCGTGAGCTGGCACAAACAAGGCCTCGTGGTAAAAGCACTACGCCTAGTACTGGGCGACCATGTTATCGAGAATACACTGGACAAGGCCCACGCCTTAAGAAAAGCCCTCCTAATGGCACGAATCTCCTATGCTCCCTTCCATCCTATTTCTGGGGGTTTGTGGGAACGTACATGTCCTTGGAATCTGCTGGTGTTCAAGGGAGGTGGTCGGTTAGGTTTGGATGGGGGACATTGCGAACACGTCAAATTAACAAGTCGCATGGTATTCCTATACATCTTAGTCATTACTCAGCTTTATAGAAAGGCAAGAGTTCAATAGCACAGGCTGTGTCGGACTCCTGTTATTTTGGGAACAGCCAGAAGTGCTTCTGTATTTCATATTCGCTCTTGTCCTTCGTATCTCATTTTGGAGGCACCTTGATCTGCTCGTTGGTCAGGTCTGCGTGTCTGATTATAACATATCCTGGAGTAGCCACCATCCAACACAGGTTACCTAATCAAAATTCTTCCACTTTCTTAGACCTTCTATTTGCCTCGTCTTAGTATATAAGTGAATGCGGGCACGCTGGTGGTGGGTGGGCGTGTGGTCAAGGTGTTATTCAAGCAACCACATGACAGCCTCATGCCCGTTCACAGTAGCTATCCACAGCCGCATCTAGCTATCGTTATCCTTTAACTAAAGCTTGGCGCCCTTCTCAAGCAGCAGCCGCATGACGGCCTCATGCCTATATACGGCGGCCCACGACAGCGGCGTCCGGCCCTTCTTATCCTTCGACTCAAGCTCAGCGCCCTTCTCAAGCAGCAGCCGCACGACTGCCTCATACCTGTTCTTAGCGGCTAATAATAGCGGCGTCTGGCCATCCTTATCCTTCGACTCAAGCACCTTCAACTCAAGCTCGGTGCCCTTCTCAAGCAGCAGCCGCACGACTGCCTTATACCCGTTCTTAGCGGCTAATAACAGCGGCGTCTGGCCATCCTTATCCTTCGACTCAAGCTCGGCGCTCTTCTCAAGCAGCAGCCGCACGACTGCCTCATACCTGCTCTTAGCGGCTAATAATAGCGGCGTCTGGCCATCCTTATCCTTCGACTCAAGCTCGGCGCCCTTCTCAAGCAGCAGCCGCACGACGGCCTCATACCCATATACGGCGGCCCACGACAGCGGCGTCCGGCCATAATTATCATCCTTTGACTCAAGCTCAGCGCCCTTCTCAAGCAGCAGCCGCACGACGGCCTCATGCCCATTCTTAGCAGCTATCCACAGCGGCGTCCGGTCGTCTGAGTCCGGTCTGTTGGCGTCCACGTTCCCAGTGTTGAGGAGAAGCTTGGCGATATTCGCGTGCCCATTTTGGGCCGTCCAAAACAGCGGAGACCGCGAATACATCTCCGATAGATCCAAGGACGCACCCTGGCCTATTAAAGCCTTCACGTATAGCTCATAGCCAAGTTCTGCGCAGTAGGAAATTGCCGTTCTGCCGCCTTCGTCTCGGCTATTTGGGTTTGCTTTCATCTCCAGAATTGCGCCTATAACTTCGCTCCAATCATTCCGGACCGCCAGAGGAAGTGCTGGTTGTAGATATTCGGAACCAAAATCGCCCGTGGTGACAAAACATAGGTAGTACAATGCATCTGCCCTTCTGCTTTCTCGAATTGCTTGTACAAGCTGTTTTTTATTTTCTTGTATTCCACCGATGTCTTGAGGCGAGTCCTTCATTCTCTGCGCGACAGCCTCGTAGAAATCCAAAATCTCAGAGGCTCCCGGATCGTGGCCCGCGCTGCGATAGCTCTTGATCATCCACTCGACGCCACTTCTGCCGAATTTCTTTCTCTCGTCATCGGAATGCTGTGCAAGTGACCAGCGGTAGAGCTCACCCGTCGCACGAAGTGCACTCCCAATGAGGCTTTTGCTAGTAGGCATCGGAGTCGATTCCCGGTCTCTGCCAAGCGGTTGAGAATAACGCCGACATGCCCATTGCAACAGGGTTTCTGCTCGCTCCCATTCTGCTGCTTGGCGGTAAGTTTCAGCGCCTTTAATCAGCGCTGATAGCATGACTTCAGGGTCAGGATGGAGTTGGTTCCTAAGCGCAGGGATGATATATGATAAAGCGTCGAAATGGGATCCCATGCTGTTCTCTACGAATGCTTTCGTGAGAACAGCAACAGCTGAATTGTCCAGTTGAACATTGCCGGCACTCTCCACGACAGTTGCCTTGCCTATAGTCAAAAGTCCCGCCAGTGAGCTCGTCAGTGCGATGAAGAGCTCCTGAGTACAAATGTCGAGTAGCGAATGGTTTATCGGAAAGAACTGGACCTTGACTTGCTGGTCTGGGCGCTGGATTGGTGTGGTTGCAGCGCGAGTTGAACCCGAAGCTCCGGATCCCAGCGATTTGTAAACCAAATTCCAACCACAGAATCGCCGCGATAGTCGACCTGATTTTGACTGATCCGATTGCTTCTTCCCCGGCATCTGCACTCTTTCCCAGTCTTTTCCGCTGTCACGCAGTTTCCACAGATCGACGATGCCGTAATTGTCGTGGTTGTCGATAGTGAGGATGGCCTCGGAGCAAGTCACCGCGTTAGGGCCAAGCCAGAGGCTCATCTCACCTTGTATGTTGGTTTTCTCATCCCAGTGCTCGTCATCAGTGCCGGCGGAAACAATCCTCACCGCCTCGACTGATTCAGCCCGAGACTTTATGTTCCCAGCGTCTTTTTTATCTGCAACGCGTTCATCGGAAAGCAAAGACCACATCCAGAGCCCTAAGATCGCCTCTAGTTATGCAGAGTCAATGCTCCAACTGGCTTTGGTTGATTCAGGCGATGGCGGTCTTAGAGTGACGCTAATTGGATGTTGATGGCGCGTCACACCGCTGTCAAGGTGGAGGGACATAGCTGATGTAATTCGGAGCATAATATCCTCTACGTATAGTCTCTTCCAAGGGAGCCTTTCTGAAGCTTGACAAATGGTGGCGGACAGTTTCCGTGCATTTATGCAGACTTTAACATAGTCATCTTTCCACTTCTGACATTCTGGATCTTCAATGTTACTGAATGAAATATGGCCCGTCAAACAAGAAAGTCGGGCTCGGATTCGAAGCAAATCCTCGCTATTGACCTGGTCCTTCCCGGACGTGGCAGGAGACTGAGGGTTGTTCGTCGGGCCAGATATGGGTTTACCGCCGAGAGCTTCCATGCCGGTCTGAGAAGAAAGTTCATAGGACTGAGACATGTTTGGCGAACCGTTGCTCGGCGTCTCGGCTTCTGTGGCCTGCTCGTGCTGACCAGTAATGTGCCAGAACGATCCCTTCTGCGGTTCTTGCAGAGCAATCTGAAACGCTAGCCAGTCAAGCTCATGACCCTCAACCAGATCAGGAATTTTCGCCAGCATGTTGTCGTCCCTGCCAAGGCGCTGCATGCGGAGGAGTCCACGCAAGATGCTCATGACAACAGTGATACCCAACTGCATGAGAGAGATCCAAGCCGTCATTCCACGCAGGCCGATGAATTGCATTATATAGCCGACCAGCACGGCTGAGACAGCAGCAATGGTATATGCCTCAAATCTCTCGTCAAAGGTCTTCTTAGACGACGTCCAGCAAAGGAGGGGGTCGTCTTTCTTGTCGAAATATGCGAATGGGTCAAAAGTTTGGTCGCCGATGACTTGCGAGCCGGGTTGGAGCCAGAGAAGGCGGCTTCGGTCCGCGAATTCAGGCTCGCGTTTATAACGAAGTTCGTGCGTAGTCTGTCCGATCA
Source organism: Dactylonectria torresensis (assembly GCA_011426275.1). Taxonomy (NCBI): domain Eukaryota; kingdom Fungi; phylum Ascomycota; class Sordariomycetes; order Hypocreales; family Nectriaceae; genus Dactylonectria; species Dactylonectria torresensis. Next base: position 29,715 of record VYKG01000228.1, on the reverse strand, counting down.
GTGCGGCGCAGCTCCACATGCCGCCACACATAAGGACTGTGCCTGCGATGAACATGACTGGTGCGTAGTTTCTGGAGGCTGGTGTCTCTGCGTTATTGATATTCCAGCGAAGAATCCAAACGCCAACACCAGCCAGAGCGAGGACACCAGCTTGGAGGACGAATCCCACGACAGCTACTGTGGAAAATATCCAGTCGGGCTGCTTTTTGATCCCGACATTGAGAGAGAGATTGGGCTTTGGAGCGAATGGCGGTGGCGCGTCGTCCTGCCCGTTGTTCTGCGTGTCGTCGTCGTGCGTGTTTTTGCTCCTGGGTATGGAGCCTCGCACTATGGTCCAGCCGGCGGCGTTCGATTCATCGCCGGAATTGGCTCCCGCATACTCCTCGAGGTAATTCCGGAACAGATACAATCGTGCCTCGTCTGTACCTGGACTAGGATTCTGCACTTCCGGGCCGCAGCGCGGAACGTAGACGAGCTCGAGGATATTTGGCCGGCCGAGAACGCGAGTGATACCGCCTTTTTTAAATAGCTCGCACACATCGCGGCTCGTGGACGTGCACAATTCGGCCTCGACAACGCCGTCACCTTCCTGAGATCTGCCAATGAAGGCGCGGAGGGATGAGTGGCCGCACACTCGAATGGTGGAGATGACCGCAGTAAGGATCCCGATTGGAGCCATAGCAAAGATAAAATAGTCTAGAAAGGATGTGCTCTCACTTAGGTATTGCCTGGTCATAGATTCGCCGAAGAGAACGAGAAGAGGACCTAGGTCTGTGGCTAGATTGTTGGAGAAATCGGACAGGTCGTCGGCGTTGACGCCAACAACAGCGACAGCGCAGACGATGAAGAGCCAGCATTTCGGCATGGCTGCATTTGGTTGAGAAGGGTAGGGCGGGTCGCTGGTGGTTTATTGTTCCCGAAACTGTTGCTATGTGAATCTGGCGAGGACAGGGAGGAGCGTTGGTGGGCTCTTCCACCACGGTCGTAAGGCTGCAGAGCTGGGAGGAAACCAGTTGCGGACGGGAATGGTGTGCTTGACAGCTTTCGTTGCAGGTAGAGGGAACGGGACGCTTCTCCCTAATAGACCGCTCTAGCACGAGATGAGAAAACTGGGCATGTCACTATTGGTCGTAGTTGGTTGCCACGGGCAGGAAAGGAAATTGCTCACCGGGACTAATAATACAAGCCACATATTATGGAAATAGCGCTGTCTGCATGATGGGTGGCCTATTAGCTATCGCATTTCAGCGATGTTAATCACCTTATAAATGCTTTCTTTTGCCATAGCCACTTTACACAAACCGCGCAAATGATCCTCGCAGATTGAAGTGTGGACGGATGGTGTGCTTGTCCCCAGGATTTGATTAGTGTTGACGTGGATATCCACAGCACGGCCCACGTCGACCAGCATGAGCTGAGGACGGGAAGTGGGTCATTGAATTCTGTCGATGTCGATCATGCCCGAGTCTGTCTGATAGAGCTCAGCTCTGCTGACCGTTTCGCGAGGCTTGCTGCTCGGTAGTGGTGAGGCTGAGGGAACTAGTGATTGTCGGCAGCCAAAGTGGGCCTTTGGGACAATACCTGCACAGGACGGGAGGTGATTGTGAGATTCGGCCGAAGTCTGGGGATCACACCTGCCACAACCGCATAAGCAACAAACCAGGATCGGGACGTGGCAAGCTGTTAATGCAAGCGTTTGTTTTGCGCTCTTGCTGTTGTTGGACGACCCCCGACTCAGCCCCTCTATCCCTTTGAGTGGCATAAGCCTCCACCCCCTTGCAATAGCCAAGGTACAAGGAGTGACCGAGAGCGGGGTCAGAATCAACACCACACATTTCCTCACACAACGCGTTCTTTGCATTCCTATGGATTCCCAACAGGCCTGCAGCGAGGCAGTCAACGCCTACGATGACAACAGCTTTATACGTGTTGATAATAGCCGCCGCGAGCAAGATGCTGATAACACCTGCCGGCCAATAGAAAAGCCGGTTCCGGACCGCGGCTACAACTTTGAGCCGATGGACCTAGGTCCAAGCCGGGCCCCTACGATCGCAGCTTTGCCCCAGGAGCCGCTATTGCTATTCCAGGAATTCCTACCTATTTTCCTAGTAGAAGATGGGTCGGCTATACTAATAGCTGGGTTAGTTACCTATTGCAGCAGCACAAAGCCGGAAGCCGTAGGTTAAAGCCGCAGTCATGGTTGCTCGAATGGACACCAATCTCTTCCCTAGAAATCTACATATGGATTGCAATCTTAATATATATGCGAATTCATAAGGAACCGAAGATCAAGGACTATTAGCAGGCTTCTGGGCCAGGGAAGATATGTACTACGCATCCAGTCATTAAATGGATGCCTTTACGGCGTTTCCAGCTAATATCACAGCATCTCCGTCTCTTTGACTACGCAACTATCGATACGAACCCCGATGTGTCCTTCTGCGGCCGGACCTTTAGCCGGGTTAACGCCTGGTCTGACCACATACAGTATATATCTACCGTTTTCTACAGCCCGGGCACATCAATCGCTGTAGATGAGGGTATGGTCCGCTTCCTCGGCCGGTCTCGTGAGACTACAACCGTCGCTAATAAACCGATACTAACGGGCTTCAAAGTGTGGTCTGTGGCCTAAAGGGGTTATTTGATGCGGTGGATTTGGCACAGGCCGGGCCGGAGGTTCGGGCCCGTAGGGGTCCGGCCGGTTCGACGGCCGCGGCAAGGGACACAGCTACGGCAGAGCCGGCGGCAGATACGAGAGAGGAAGACAGTCTATCTGAACCCGACCCAAGCCGTGGTTGTTGCCCTAGTAAATCTGCTGCCGGAATCCACATATCACGTCTTTCTCGATAACCTATTCTCTTCTAATGACCTATTTCGCCGGTTCCGTCAGCTAGGTCACGGAGCCACAGGCACAGCCCGCTGTAACTATAGCTTACACACATCCCTAGCTAAGCTGAAAGAGAAGGATAATACAGCCGACGGCAGCCTCGAATTCAACGTTCTTAAGGCTATCCCTACGATAGATAATAAGGTCAGTTACTAGGACACTATTAGCTATATTTCCCTTACTAATTTGTCTTCCGCTAGGTCAATCAGATCGCATGGAAAGATAATGCTCTCGTGCTATTCTTATTAACCGTATTTCCGGCAATAATAGAAGCGTCTGCCTACGGAAGAAGCTGATAATAGACAAAATTCAAGCATGGCTAATACAGTGTTTTTTTGCTAGTAGCCAGGTGAAAGAGATTTCTATCCCATCTATCGCTACTACCTACAATGACGAGATGAACGCTGTAGACCGCGGTGACTAGCTACGGGCTTATTGGAGCCCTAACCGCCGTGTCCGTAGGGGCGGTTGGAAAGCCCTAGCTTAGGACTTTTTGCTAGAAATAGCCCTTATGAATAGCTTCCTTTTACAGAAAAGAGGTCAGCCATAATGGAAGCCAAAGGACAGTCAGGTTAAGTGGCGGCAGCAGCTTATCTATAACCTTATTAAGACCTATGCCTCAGAGACGCAGTCTCAGAAGAGGTTTCGAACGGGAGACGAATTTATGCCTATCTCACAGCATAATCTAGTCCGCAAAGGGAAATCGGAATGCCTTGCCTGTCAAGGCTGTCAAATGGGTCGGACCCGTAAGCGCAAAAGGAAGGCTCCGTTGTCTGCTGTAAGTGGGAATAGCCGAAGGGCGCCGCAGTCACGATGGCGTTATTAGGAGTGTCATTGAGAACACACTGTTTCACCCTCTAGAAATGGCGATATCCTAATCGGGTAAGGCGCTCTTGCTTTTATTAGACGACCCCCGACTCAGCCCCCCTATCATCCATAGCGGAGGATAAATAACCTTGTTGAAATGGACCATATTAGAACACCTAGGCGCAGGGTAGTCACGTAAAGCAAGGGAGTCTTTCGTGACCGAATCGGGGAGGGCTCGCCGAGCCTTCGCTAGGCTAGACCGGGCTAGGAAGTTAGGAACAGCTATACCTCCCTGACCTCAAGGGGCGGGAGCTTAAGGAGAAGCTACACAATACACACACACGTTACAGGGTCATCATCGTGGTCACCTATGCTATCCAACAAGTCTACCCTTTTGCTTTCATTATGCCTGATTGCTCTATGCCGCGAGATTGTGACACGGCACATGGAGTCAATACCTGGTACGTAATCCGACACATTTTCTACTTGGGGAATGTTCAGCAAGCCTTTCAGGTCGGTCTGTCAAGCTGCGAAATCTATTGGAGATGGCCTTCGTAAATTTGCTTGGCGCGATGGGCTGATTGGCCTGGAGAAGCATGTGTGTCTTTTGATGACCCGACTGCTGTAAAGCGTAAATACGAGCGGGGCATTAGCGGCTAGGCAAGGTGAAAAGCGGTTATGATTCGTTGTTCCCAGCCCGTATTGCAAGGGAAGCAGCGGCACGGTGCCAGGGTTGGTCATCCGATGTAAGCGTCCCAATAACTTAGGAATGAATACCATTCTGAAGGATGGCGGGTGGCTGCGACTAGCGACACTTCCTGGGAAGTTGGAAGGCTGACTGGGCTATTCTGGCATACTTAAGGTGCGGGGTGGGCGTCAATTAAGTTAGCTCACGCTCTTTATCATTTACCTGGGGTTTTTGAGATAAACTAAAGATATGAAGTGTTCTCTGTACGCCTCCGTAGTCGTCGCTCTCGCCGCCGCGTGGAGCTCCGCGGCTTCGGTCTCCACCCGCCCGCCCGCGTATCCGCGAACCCGTACGCTTGTTAGCCTTCACCCGTCGAAGGTCCAGGTTCTTTCCGACCCGGATTACAATCTCTGGCGCATTAATGGTTCTGCCCCTGCCCCAGCTAGGTTCAAGGCCAATGGTCTCGGTTTCACGCTGTCTACGACTAAAACTGGCGCGAAGTTGAGCGGCGGCGTGAATAAGCCCGTCTACACGAAACCCCTTCCGTCGGTCGGGCAGAGGCTCATCGGCACTGGGATAACCACCAAGGCGGATGGCGGATCCATTACGTTGACGATTACCGGCTTGCCGGCCGGTCAGCATTCAATTTCTACGTGGCATAACTCGTGGGCGGACCTAGACAACATCCCGACAGTCGCCGTGATAATCGACGGTGTGTCCCATATATCGGTATGTCATGGACTACATTCTAGCATAGAGCCCACAATGTTCACATTTCACTTCAGGGGAGGCCCCAATCCGCCCAGGAAGGCAACATGTTTGACTCGGCCGCGTCTTTCGCTTTCTTTGACAGTAAGGGAGGCACAGTCAAGGTTGTCTACAAGCCGACTGGCGGCAACATATACCTCAACGGCTTCGAGATTGACAGTGAGAGCGTCGGGCGGCAAATCCGCTTTCCGCGCCCCGAGCACCGGAGCGGGAAGGTCCCGGCCAAGAACGGAGCTGTAACCGCCTCGTGGTTACCGACCTTTGACGTTGACGGTGGCATTTATGACGTGTACTTTGGCACCTCGCCTGACAAGTTGAACAATGTTGCCACGAAGTTGCTTGATCCTAAGACCACATTTCGGGGTGAGTGAACCCGATTGTTTATGGCTCTATTAAGCCCCTTCGGCCACATTTTATTGACAAATCTGCAGGTCTATCCTCTGGAAAGACGTATTACTGGAGGGTCGACGTTTCTTCGAGTTGGGATGACATTGTGCATTTGGGCCGCACTTGGTCTTTCCGCGTTGCGTAGCTTGCTCACGTCGACGCAAGTGGCTGCAAGAAGCTTCTTGGATACTAGTAACTGCGATTTAAACTAAATCAGCTAGTAGTGGGATGATGCAATGGGTGTTGAGTCATTCTTTCTAATAACAGTGGGTACTATGAATGCAATGTGTGCAAATGGGCAGCTGCTTTCGACATCGATGTCTATTGTCTGTAAGAATCACTATCACACACTCTAGGTATTATGAATCATATTGGAAAGTTCTTAGCATTGTGCAAGATTGCTAAACTCCTCTGCAATATTACTATCTAATGCTCCCAAGATTCACGTAGGTTTCTTATGTTATTCAGATCTAGGCCAAGCCAGCTATACACCCGAATTACCTCCTTTCCACCAACCCCCTCTCCAGCCTAACCCAAACCGCCCTTTGTAGTCACAGTACATGTCAAGGCTATATAATAACCCATCAGCATCATCCTGTTCAGCAGCGTGGTTCACTTCCCGTGCTAAAAACTTAACAAACATCGGGTACATAGGTTCGAATAATGACACCTCTGCTCGCGGAAAAGCTGCTCGCAGGCTATCGTTATTCCATAAAGGCATCCCGTCCCGCTGAGGCGCGCCCGTCTCGATATCAATAATATGGATGCCGCGCAAATCCAGTTGCCGTAGCTAGGGAATAGCGCACTTCCCGAATTAAGAAGAAATTGTAGCACTATTTGAGTGAGATGAACATCGCCTAGGTCTGGGTGCTCTCCTGGCGCGTAGCCCCGTCCATGGTAGTACTTGGGCATGGACGTAAGGTCGCCATCTCCAGCGGCATCATCGGCATCTCGGGAAGCCGGTGCCCAAGCACAAGCTCCTGCAAGGTGTTAGCTACGCTTCGGAGGAGTTTGACCCATTCCTCATTAACGGCTCGGTCGTATGCGTTGGGGGCCTGATGTACGTCGGATCACCCCACCAGTAATCGGTGTCCTCGTCCGTAGTGTATGGCTTAACTAGATGGAGGTGGGTTAGTGATGCTAAGATAAGGGTCGGGAACGAAGCATCGTCAGTAGAGTTATAGTCATAGCGTCGATATCTTCGTTACGGATGCTTGCCAAAGATAATTCTGTATAGGGTTTGCCATCCTCAGCGGCGTCGCTCTATGAACACTACAGCGCCAGACATCTGGTCATAAGAGTAGACGAATAATGATTAAGGAGGAAATGTCTCAAGCGGCGGTCGATGGGGAAGCAGAGGGCGTTGAGGGCAGAGACGACGCTGCCACTTATGGACTGAAGAGGCTATAGCAGCTTAAGAATGAATGCCTAATGCTTGGCCGCAGAGGATGGACTTATTGTGGACGACGACAGAAAGTAGAAAACGGACGCCCCTAGGTGCTGAAATTAGAATGAAGGTGGGAGTGGGAGGAGGGGATAGAAACCTGGACCCTGGGCACAGGAAAGTGACCTATGCGCGGGCAAGCTGGCTAGGTATATAGAGTACCTGCCCCGCGACCTGCTGGACTCCTGCACTGCTTGTGCCTCCTAAAACAGCGGCACTTTCCGACTAAAAGAGCGGCTCTAGCAGCGCTTTCTCGATTTAATAAGTAAATATAATGTTACTTTTTATATTAATAATTATATATTAATATAAATAACATACTTAATAAGTAAGTATAATAAATAAGCAAGTATAATACTTTTCTTAACCTTTAAAATTAAAACTTTAATAAAAATATAATAAACTATTTAATTAATTAAAACTAATTACTATTCTTATTTCTAAAGGTCTTAATTATAACTTAATAAGTCCTTATATTATAACCAGCCTTTCTATAAGTTCTATAGTGCCTTTTCTTTAGTATTACTAACCTCTCTTAATTACTACTTCTTAATAATTTAACTAACGTACTTGATAAGCGAGCGCTGCAGACAAGCGAGCGCCGCACCTATACTGTATATATTATGAATAGGTCGGGACCAGGTTCCCACTAGTAGAAATGATAAGCCTATAGTTAAATCTTCTATTCTAGAAGTTAGATCAGATAATTAAGACTTTATATATAATATATAAAACCAGATTACTAAGTACTAATTACTAAGGTAAAGGAACTATAATAATATAAAATATAATAATAGGCATATCTAATAGTATAGCTATTAATAATAACATTCCTTAAGTCAGATATAGAAAGAACTATAATAAGTAATAGTAATTGCTAGTTCTTATATTACGCTAATCCCTTTTATAAAACGCTAAAAACATTACTTGAATAGTATACTAAAACTAATAGAAATCTTACTAGAAGTAGCTCTTATAAAAGCATACTTAGCGAAGAAGTTCAAACCCTATAGGCAAAACTGAATAACTATAAGAAAAGCTTAAAATTCCTAAACTAATTAACTTAGGAGATCTACTCACTATAAAGAGAGTTATAACCTTCTTCCTTAAGAATAAAAATACTAAGATTAAATAAACCTTCTTAATAAAATCCGATAGATTTCTAGACTTCGTAGAACTCTATTACTATATACTTAATAAATATAGTGACCTAGTCAGACTTAATGAGCTATAAGATAAAGAACCCCCTTCTAACTAGAATTCTATTAACCCGCACTAAATAAAGGAAGCCTAGAAGATAATAGAAAGGATCCTTAAGAGAGCGAGAGAACTATAACTTCTTATGAATCTACTAGGCCTAGAGCCACTTTATACCTCTTTAGAGTTAGAAATAGTAATAATAATAGAAAATGAGGATCTCTTTAAATATAGGGATCTTAAAGACCTTAAAAACTTCCTAGCCACTCAGTCAGAAGCTATAGTACTAGTAATAACTAAGAATAGGCTAAGAAGACTTTCTAAAAAAGGAAAATAGCTCCTAATAGGACTAGGGGTTAGAAGCTATTTAATAATAGTATAATTAAGCTATACACTACTAATAGATAATAGTATCTCTAACCTAAGGCTAAGAAAAGTCTTCTAAAGAATAACTACTTAATATAAGGAGTTATTATAAAGAATATTAAAATCTCTTATTAATAATATACGATTTAGCCTATTAGTATTAAGTTAAATCTCTTAAATAGTAGAACTAGTATATAAGTAGAAAGCATTATTAAAAGGGTTAGAATTATAAGAATTAGAATCTAATAGAATGATTAGGCTATTATAAAGATAGAGAGGTAGAAGCTATTATAATAAAGTCATTTCTTATAGTAAAATGGATAAGGATGCTATTAAAAAAGCGAGGTAATTACTAACCTTAGTAGAGTGAGCCTATGCTTAGTATTAAAGATCCTCTACTTTTAAAAATAATAGAAAAAACTATTAATATAAACTATAAGAGATAAGTAAGCTTTAGAATATAATAATAGCCCTTACTAATAGAATAAATAGTACTAATACTAAAATTAATACTATAGTAAAGGACTTTAGAAGGATATTAGTCTAATTTAATTCTATATAGAATAGCTTTAGGAATCTAAAGGAATACTTAATAAAGGTCTTAGGAAATATTAATATCCTTATAATATAATTTAATAATATTACTATCTAAATAAGCAGTATAATTAATAAAGCCACTTTATTTATAAACTGACTGAATTACTATAATAAGAACCTTATAAAAACAGACTGAATAAGAGTATAGCTAAATCCGACCTATATAGTATTAAATTATTATAACTAGTTAGTATAAAAACCTATACTAAGTAAATCTTATAAAGTAACTTTAAGTTATTACTTATATACTAAGATTAGAGGCCTATATAAGCCTCTTTATAATTAGAAGGAAGAATTTAATAACTTACTAAATAATACTTATAGAATAATAAAAGCGAGGAGCTAAAGAAGTTATAAGCTATTCTTAACTAACCTTATAATAAGATAAGTATCTTAAATACTAGTAATAATAATAGTAATTATAGCTAGTAATAGGCATCTGAGTAAGAAGGACTATAATATTTAGCATTTAGGTCTATTCTAATTTAATAAAGTTAAAAGTAATATAAGTAATTAAGAAGATACTTATTATAATAAAAAGCAAATTATCTTCTATAATATAGAATTATAAATAGATATAGTTAATACTTACTAGGATCTAATTAACTCTTATAAATATAAAGCTATTTAAAAAGGACTTAAAAACAACCTTCGAAGGTCAGTATTAATATAGTATTTTAATTAGCTCGATAATAAGGACTAAGAAAGGCTAACTTCTAATAAAGACCTATTTCTTAACGCAGTATGTAAGGAATTTAGCATATAATAAGATAATGCACTTAGATAGCTAATAAAAGCTAAATTTACTAAAGAAGATATTATAAATAATAAGTATATATATAATTTCACTAATATAGTCTTTATTAAAGAACGAGCTCTTAGAAGAATGACTAATTACTAACTACTACTTACTATTTATACTTATCTAAATACTAAACTTAAGGCTATTATAGACTTACTAAAGGAAGGGATAAGCTAGGCAGACTACCTTTTGTACTTTAATAATAAAAAACGCAATCTTTAGAGTAAAATTAATACTAAAAAAGAAGTGAATGACCTTAAATTGAAAACTATATCTAAATCGAATATATATATAGTCTAGAAAGTGTTTATAGGCTATAGAAACGAAAGAGATAATAAATCTAATAGTAAAGTAAAAAGACCTAACGCTTATTAAGGATAGAATGACTAAAATTAAAAATACTTATTAAAGTACTAAGGATATAATAATTAGGACTAAGATAAGTAAGGATGCTTATAATAGAATTAGAACTAGTTACTATACTAATAGAAAAGACAGTCTTATTAGTAGAACTACTAGTAGGATGATTATAACTTACTATACTATATAAATAATAAGTAATATAATTATAATAACTAGTCTAATAGAAATTAAGAACTAGACTACTAAAAGTAACTATAATAATAAGAGAATTCATCCTTAAAGCAGAAAGAAGTAATACTAAAGGATAATCTATAAGATAAAAACTATAACTTAAGCCGCTTCTAATAAAACCCCTAGTATTTCTTCTATTACTAGTAAGACTAATAGTAAAAAGGGCTATACAGCCTGGAGCTATGCTTTTATAAGGATAATAAAAGGTTTTAGAAATAATATAAGGAATTAGTTATAAATAGATATTACTTTATTAATAAAGGCGATAAGTCCTCTAATAATTCAGATAGTAATGCTAGTAATAATAATATAACTAACTTAGCCTTTATTAACGCATTTTATATTATAGAAACCCCGAAGCAGTAGTGTAAATCTAGCCCTAGTGAAGGTCAAGTTATTAAAGCTATTAAAAGACCAGACTTCGCTAAGACTCTAGAATAGAAAGCAAACACTTACCTCTATATTCTAATTAAATTCAATAATAAAGAAGACTCCTACGAAGTGTGTTTAGATATAGGCACATCTACTATTTTAATTAATTATAATTAGCTAAAAATATATAAAAATAAGGTAATATAGATATATTAACTGCTAAAAAAGGTAAATAGTATTAGAGCTAGTATAGAAGTAGATATAAAAGCTACTTTTGACTTTTATATATTAAGAACTATTAAAAGAAAAGACATTTTTATATACTTTATAATAAAAGCTAAAGTTATAAAGGGACTGAGTTTAAAAATGCTTATTAGAACTAACCTACTATATGAATATAGTATAAAGATCGATTTTATTAATAAAAGCATTATCTTTAGATCAGCCTATAGTATAAAAACTAAGAATAAGATTTTTAAAAAGAAGAAAGAGATTATTAGTAAAAAGGTTATAAGCATAAGAATAGTCATTATTAAACCTAAGCAGGTTACTTTTATCTAAGCTAATTAGGTAAAACTGCTTACTAAAGATATAATAAAAGGAATAGAATTAAAAGCCTTTTACTTTAAATTAATATATCTAGCTATATTTAATACTATAGTTAATAAGAATACTTTATTACTTATTTAAGTATTTAATAATAGTAGTAGAAGAATAGTTATTTATAAATATTAAAAACTCAGTTATATCTCTAACTATAGTAATAATAAAGAAGCCTACTTTATTAGTAGAATAAGCAGTCTTAAGTATTTATATAGTAAGGAATTTAATTTAATTAATATACTTATTATAAAAGCTAAAAAGGCAGGCATTAAAATTAAATAAAACATCCCTTTTAATACTTAGAAGGTTAATACTAATATACCTAACTATAGAATCTCTATACTAAAAGATATACTAACTATTAAAAACCAATTTATAATTAATATTACTAATATTAATAAAGAAATAGTAACTAAAGTCATCTTTTTAATAGATAAATATAATATCTATAAAGATAGAAGTATTATTCTAATACTAGAAAAAATAAAAATATAAGTAGACCTTATTAATAAATAGTAAAACTAAAAGTATAACTTAAAGAAGTACTCCCTTAGGATTAAAGATCATACTTTACTTAATAAAACCTATAAAAAACTTTATATATAAGGAAAGATAGACTTTATAGACTAACTAACTATAATCACTTATTTTATATTTATTATCTAGAGGATTATAAATAATAAAAAGAAAAGCAGAATTATTATTAACCTTAGACTACTTAATTAACTAGTAATTCTAGACTACTATCCCCTTCTTAATTAAGATAATATTATAAAAGTAATAAAAGGAAAGGGATAGTACTTAGTTTTTAATAGTATAGGGTTTTTCTTCTAATTACTAATACTTATAGCATATTATAACTATATAGTCATCATTTCTAACTATAGATTAGAGGTTTCTAATATAGTCCTAATAGGATTTAAAAACGCTCTTACTCATACTTAATGATTTATAAATAGGATCTTTAGGCCTTATAATACTTATATCTGTATTTATATTAATAATATTATAATCTTTTCTAATATATAAGAAGAATACTTTAAATACTTAGAAGTAAGCCTTTAGATTATTATAAAAAACTGAATATATATTATTATAATTAAGTCATTTTTTATATTTCTTACTATCTGCTTCTTTAGCTTTATTATAAATAGTAAAAGGGTATTTAAAACCTCTAATAGATTAAACGCTTTTATAAAAATAATTATACTTATAAACCTAGCTGCTTTTAAAATATATATTAGTATAATTAGATTTATTAAAAAGGGCATTGTATAATATAAAGTAAGGATTTAGAAACTGTATAAAAGAAAAATATAACTATTAAAAGATATATATAAAGCGTAGGAAATACTTAAAGAACTATTAAAAAATATTTATAAATAGTAAGTTAAGTAAAAGACCTTTAAATTAATAACTAAAAAAAGAAAGGCTTTTAATAACTTATAAAGGTTCTTTACTAACTAGTACTTCCTTTACTATTATAACTTTAAAAAGCTATTATTCTTTAAAGTTAATACTTATAAGGAAGGCTTTAGCCTTTTTATATTCTAAATCTATAAAGAATAGAATAATAAGAGCATTCTAGAATAATATATTATATTAATAAGGCTAAAGCTAATCCTTTTTATATTAAGACTAATATTAAAAGTAAAGTAAAAATATAGCTTAACTAAAGCAGAAATAGCTATAATAGTATAAGCAGTTAGAAAACTCTAAAAGATAGTTTAATTGAATTATAATATAGTTAATATTATTACTAACTATATAGTAACTAAAGGCATTATAATATATACCTTTCTAAATATAATAAACCTTAATAAAGCAAACCTTAAATTAGTAAAAATTACTAATTATTTCTTTACTTTTAACCTTTAGATCTTTTATATTCTAAGCATACTAAACGTAGTGCTTAATGTACTATTATACTTACTAATATAAAAGTTATATTATTATAATACTACTAAGAGCGAATTTAATAAGCTTAATACTAAAGCCTATTTAATAAAGGCTAAAGCTATTAGTATTAAAATATTATAAAAGATAAAGAAAAGCATCTTCTAAGAGTATATTAAAAATACCTATTTTATATAAATCTATAACTATCTTTATAAACTATATTTATAATAAGAAAAGTATAAAAGAATATTAAATATCCTAATTAAACCTTTTACTCTTAAGTAAGGCGATTTCCTTTATTATATTAATATATCTAGTATATAGTATTTCTATATTCTATAACTAGTAATCAGTACTATTTTTAAAGCTACTTATAATAACTATAAATATATAGGATTTTACTATATAATAGCTAATCTTAATTATTTATACTTTTACTATATAGTAAAGACTATATATAAATATATTACATTCTGCCTAACTTATAGAAAGAACTTAACTAATTAAAGGCTAGTTTTAAGAGAGCTATAGTTAGTATAAGCTAAACTATATTCTTTTTATACAATCTCTTTAGACTTTATTACTAATCTACTAGAAGTAACTTCTAAAGGGATAATATAGATAGTCCTAAGTTTTAATAAATTAAACTAATTCTATTCAGTTAATTATATCTTTAGTAAAAAGATATTACTATTAGTAAGACATTCGTTCTATTTAATAGAAGACTGAGTAATAGTATTAATAAGAATGCTACTTTATAATAACTAGGGAATCTTAGTATATATTCTTAGTAATAAGGACCTTAAGTTTATATCTAGTATATAGAAGTCTATTCTCGCTTTTTTTAAGGTTAAGTATTTTATTTTTATAGTATATTACTTATAAACTAATAGAATTATAAAAAGAAGGAACTAGATAGTAAAAGCTAGTATATGATTTTATATAATTAAAAACCTAAATATACTATAGCTAGTAATACTCTTAATAATATAGTTTAATCTTAATAATAGCCTATCCTAAGGCATTAAGCAGTCTTTAAATAAATTAGTATATAGATTTAAACTAAGGATAATAGTTGATTTTATCCTCCTAATATGCATTTCTAGTATTTAAGTAAATAAAGAGGCTGCTAACACACTCTGAAAAATCTATTACTATAAAGCCCAGCTCCTTATCGATATAGTAGTAATAATAGTAAAGATTAAGTATAACTAGCGCTACACATAGGTCAGAATTAATAAAAGGGATACGGTTTACTTATAGCTTTATAAAGGATATTACTTACTAAAAAAGCTAAAGAAGAAATAGTCCTTAGTTAAAGCTAGACCTTACTATATAATATATAAAATCTATAAATAAGCATTTAAACTTAACTTCCTACTTTACTAGTATATTTACTTAATTATATTAATCTTCTAATTATAGAAACTAGAGTAAGGAGAGGACCTATTTAAAAAGCTATAACTACTGCTCTTACTAGTAACTATTAATAGATCTAAAGTTATAAACTACTAAGAAATTAAAAGAATTATCTAATAATACTATAGATAGTATAAAAGATAACTAAAGTAATAATTTCTCTTATAATAAAAAGGGTACTTAATAAAAGATAATAGTTAGCTAGATAAAGCCAATGTATTAAAGAACGCTTTTAAGCTAGTCTAAGAATACCTTAAGAAGAATCCTACTAACTAAGTAAGCCTCTTTAAAAAAAAGAAGATTCTACTCCTTAAAGAGCTAAAGTTAACTCTTAAAGGGTTAAAAACGTTTTAATTTTAAAAACTATAATAGTATACTAATGCTTACTAAATAGGAGAATAAGTAAAAGTACTAATAGATATTAAAGCTATACTTTCTAAGGCTAAAATATTATATAAGAACTAGTAGAACTGATAATTAAATTATAATTATTAGAAAACTAGTAATATATACTCTATCCATTAGGTATAGTAAATCTAATAAGCTAAGAGATATTAATAGTAGTTATATAAATAATAAATAATAAAGTAATACTAATAGTTATTATATAAATATTAAAAGCTAAAAATAATATTAATAGTTACTATATAAATATTAAATACTAAAAATAGTATTAATAGCTACTATATAAATATTAAATACTAAAATACTAATTACTAATTAGTACTAACTAATAACTAATGTTTTTATTAAAATATTAATAGTTAGTAAAAACATCCTTAAATAACTATTACTAGCTAGTAAGTAGCTAAAGTTAATAGCTATTATTATTAATAAAAGAAATCTAACTTTAAAACTATTATAAAAGTTAACCTAAGCTTTTTAATACTATATAACCTTAGCCTAGAGACTGAGAGCCGCTAAAATCAACTAACTGCTAGTAACTATATTATTATACTATTAATTCTATCCTTCCTTTTCTTTATTAAATCCAAAATCTTTTAGTTATAAAATGAGCGCTATTATATTTAATATTTTACTAATAAAGATATTACTATACTATTAATTCTACTCTTTACTTTCTTTACTAAACCTAAATCCCTTAGTTATAAATCGCATACTGTCATTTTTAACCTAATACTAATAAAAGCACTATCTGCACTATTAAAAGCACTTACCCCCTTTTTTTTTCTTCTTTTCTTTATCCTTTAAAACTTATAATTATTAATCTTATATTACTATTACTTATTAGAATATTATTAAAATTAATACTATTAAGATCCTCTTAAAACACTTAATTAATATAAGTAATAATAGTAGTAAAAATACTAATAAACGCTCTTCTATAACTATTAAAAATAATAAGCTAAGTAATACTATTATAAAAACCTATTAGTCTATTAATAGCTTATGAAAAGAGTATAATAAAAATGCTTAAAGCTATTAAAAGAGTGTTAATCTCCTAGCTAAAACTAGTAAGTCCCTCTTCTCTAATACTAAGACTAGTAAGACTATCTTTTCTAACTCTAATACTATTAAATTTAAATATACTATTAGTAAAACTAGTACTCTTATCTATAAAGAAGGTAATAGTCCCTAAACTAACCATACTAGCTCTTCTAGAAGCAGTAAGGCCCGAACCCCTATCTTAAGTACTAAGAAAACAGACAAATTCTATAAACTCTTTAAAAGGAAGAAGAAAGCTATTATACTTAGTATCTATAGAGTTAAAACCAGCAGTCAGTCCTATAAATACAATAGCTAATCTTTGAATGCTAGTTAACGCCTTTAGGTAACCTAAAATAACTAGGCAACTAGCAAAGATAATATAAATATTACTAAAGCTATGAATATTAAAGAAGACAAAGGAATCGATAGTAATAAAGACCCTATTAAAAATAGTAATACTATGGACAAAGAAGACGCTAAAGAAAACGCTAAAGAAGACAGATATAATAATAGTAAGAACGAATCCGCCCTAGACGATAATAAGGATATAGACTAAGAAAGTCTTAAAAGCATAGACTAGCCTTCTAAAGTCAAATCTAATAATAAGTAAGGCGAAGTTAATAAAAGGCAGGATAAAACTAACCTTACTAAATATAAAGTCCTTAAGAAATATAATAATTTAAATATTCTTAACTTTACTAAAGGAATTAGTAATATATCTTATTAAAAATAGGAAGAGTAGTTTTATAATATCTATTTAAATATTATTAGTAAAAAGATAGTTAGAAGTAACTATACTTTTAGTAATTTATATACTTTTAGTAAGAGTATTAATTATATTAAATATTAGGACTTAAAAATAGCTATTTTCTTCCTTTAGATTAAATTCAGCTTAGTAAAGTATAAATTTAATAAATTTAATAATCTTATCTTTTTAAAATCAGAAGAAAGAAAGTTATATCTAATGACTTAAGAAATGCTATATAAAGAGTTCTAAGAATTTATTAAAAAAATAAAGGATATTAACTAAAAGAAGTTAAAACTGATAGTTATAAGAATAGGTCTAACCTAATAAGTGAAGAATGCGCTTAAGGACTACTAGTAAGCCTACTTAAATAGTGAATATTTTAGAATATAAAGGAAGACTATTTATTAGCTAAAAAAGCTACTTATATAAGTAGAAATACTAGCCTGCTGTTTTTTATACTTATATAGTTAGATGAATAGGACTATTAGTAGAGCACTAATGACGCTTTAGAAGTTATATTTATTAGATATCCTAGGGCCTAAAGGTTAAGTTATAAGCTAGATAGTCATTAGTAGCACTTATAACGCCGCTTTTGCTATAATTACTACTAATGCTATAAGCATTATAAAGTAAACATAAGAATAATTAGAAAAGGCCTTAGAATAGATTAATACCCTAAAGAAGTCTTTCGCTTAAATTAGAAACACTTAGAATACTAAATCGGATAGTAATCTTAATGCTTTTAAAGATAAACTTAACTAAATCGAGGCTTAAGTAGAATTAGATACTAAAGCTAATAGTAAAGCCTTTAAAAGCATTATTAATAAGGTTAATAAGAACTATTCACTAAGCATATAAGCATTAGCGCTTATTAATAAATAAGAAAAAGCAGTAGAGGAAGTTATTTCTAATAGTATTAAATTTATTAATTAAATAAGATCTATTTCTAACTTTAAGAATTATATAAAGGTATATAAACTCAAGCTAGATAAATTTAATACTAATAGTATTATAAACCTCTAAGATTATATAAAAGTATATAAGAAAGTCTAGAGCAAAATTAATACTAATAAACTTATAAATATATACTATAAAGCTATTTATAATAAGGTAATTTCCTTTAAATAAGTAAAACTAATAGACCTACTAATATAAAAGAAACTAACCTTAGAAGTATGAATTCCTACTACTATTAAAATAACTTTAATAAAAGAGCTTAGTAAATAGAAGGCTAATAAAGAACTATAGAAAACACTTTAGAAGAAGTTAAAGATAGTAATTATAATTAACCTTTAAGATATCTTAGATAATTCTAATAACTTTACTAATTTACTAACCTTAATATAAAAGTTAACTCTAATAAAAGTAAAACTAATACTAAAGAAAGCACTAATAATTAAAAATATTAAAAAGCTATTAAACTTACTAACTCTTAAGCTAAAACTAGTAAGTATAAAGGAATAAATATAGAAATGCACTTAAGTTAATATTAACTCACTCTTCTCTAACCTAAAGTAAGTAATACTAAAAAAGAATTATTAATAGTAATTACTCTAATAGTGAATGTAATAATTAAAGAGTGAACTCTAGTAAGAGGAGAATACTAAAAAAGGACTTAGACGGATAATAAGTAATAGAGGCTTAATATTAACTACTTAAAGAACGAATTTAATAATAGTAAGATAGATTTAAATAGATAATAGATACTAGAATCTAGAATGAATAAAGGATATAAATTTTCTCTTTTTATAAACTAATAGATTATTTCTTTAGATTATTTTACTTTTATTATATATATTTTTACTATTAGTATAATAGCTTTTATTTCTTATTATTAAGTACTTATTATAAATAGGTTAGGACTAGGTTCTTATTAGTAGAAATAATAAGCCTATAGTTAAATCTTTTATTTTAAAAGTTAGATTAAATAATTAAGACTTTATATATAATATATAGAATTAGATTATTAAGTACTAATTACTAAAGTAAAGGAATTATAATAGTATAAAACATAATAATAGGCATATTTAATAGTATAGCTATTAATAATAACATCCCTTAAGTCAGACACAGAGAGAACTATAATAGTATACTTAAAACTCTGAATCTTAAATTTTCTAAAATAGGCTATATAGCTTTAAGATTTTTAAGAAATTAATTTTAAATATTTAATTAAAAAGTTAATAAGCTAGTATTTTATTTAGACTTTTTAAAAAATTATTACACTAGTTATAAATAAAAATAGTAAAATAGATAATGCGAATTTTATACTACTAGCGCTATAAATATAAATAATATAAAAGAATTCTTAAAAATAATATATTTTATAAATACGCTAAGTTAAAAATCTTATCTATTTTAGGCTTAGTTTAGATTTTTAAGAAATTTCTTAAAATTATAATTTAAAGTGAAAATCTTACTGCAGCGCTCGCTTATCTGCAGCGCTCGCTTATTAAGTATGTTACTACTTATATATTAATATCTCTTTAATCTATTTTACCCCTTTTCTTATTTATAGTTATCTTCTTTATTTAATATAAGTAGGTTTTTTTTACTTTATATTACTTATTAAGAGTTTTATTTACTTATTAAAGGATCTAGTTCTTAGACTTTAATAATACTATTTAATATATTATTACTTTTATTCTTTTAGAAAATGACTTAAGCGCTTTAAGAATAGATATTAAATGTCATAGCCCGGTCTGCACAGACTACGTAACGTTAGTTAAAGCATACTTACTTTACTAATTTCTAACTAATCCTATTAGATTACGATTCTAAACTGTGATTCTAATAATAGATTACGATCTTTAACTATAATTTTAAAAGATGGATTACGATCCTAAGCTATAATCTATTAAGATCGCCTTAGTATATAAGCATACTTATTTAGTACTTTTATAGGAATAGTTTTATTAGTTATTAATATATTTAGTTATATTAAATCTATTATTTTACTATTATTAGACTATAACTTATATTACTTATTATAATATCCTTAATTTACTTAATTATAAATACTATATGCTTTAGACTTACTCTAGAGCCTTAGTATAAGCCTGATTATTATATATTAATAGTTCTTATTTAATGTATTATTATATTAACCTAAGTAATACTTTATACTATTAGTATATCTAGAATAAACTGAACTTCTATTACTCTAGGCAGTGTGCTTATATTACTGGCGTATATGACTTTACTAAGTAATGCTAAAATAGTAATAGAGGTCTAGTAACTTCGCGCTCTTATTTAAACTCTATAGCGATAAGTATAAAATTAACTGGCTGTAGTGCTTATTATAATTATGAATAATGACCGTGATCTAGGAGAAACGATTAAGCTACTAAAGCCTGAACTATTCGATAGTTCGCTAAGTAATATGATTCTATTTATTATTAGGATAAAGGGATACTTCTGATTCTTCTTATAATGTCTTATATTATCTAAAGTGCGTCTATTATTTATAAATAACCTAATGATTAAGAATACTAAAGACTAGTTTGAACTAATTATAAAGGACTTTTTGAATAATAATAAAGTAAGCTAGGATTAAGATATTATTAATATCTTTATAGACTAGGAGAATTTTAAAGAAGTAATTAAAGATACTTTTAGTATAGTTAATAAAGAAAGGCAGGTAGTAATTAAGATCTATAAGATTAAGTAAATCCGATCTACTATTACTTATACTATTATATTCTAATAAATTGCTTCTAAATTAGAATAAGATAATAATATACTTATAGAAATCTTTTACTAAAGACTTAAAGAAGAAGTTAAAGATAAGCTATATAAAGCTAACTAACTTAATATACTTACTAAGTATATTACTATAGCTATTAAGATTAATAAATAATAATATAAAAAATAAAAGGAAAAAGCTAAGAATTAATAAGGAGGCTAAGGAAGTAACTATAATCCGTACTATTTTAAGAACTAAGATAATTAGAAAGATAAAAACTGGGTTAATACTTCTTATAGAACTTAAGCTAGACTTATAGAACTTAGAGCAGCCTAGTAGGATTACTCTAAGGTTAAGTACTAGAATTATAATAAGATAGAATACTTTAAGAATAAGTACTAAAGCCTTAAGATAAATTAGAAGCATAAGCCTATACTAAAAAGTAAGAACCTCTGATCTACTAACTACTAGTACCCATTTAAGACCCTTACTATAACTAGAAGCAGCTACTATAATACGTTTAGTAGAGCTAGAGAAGATATAATTAACTCTGAATCTGAACCTAAGATAAATGAATAATAAGATAAAATAGAAGCTAGAAGAGAAGCCTACTAAGGCGAATAGGCATAACGATTAGTAAAGGAAATACCAGAAGAAAAATAAGCATGCCTAGACTATAAAAACGAAAGTGTTTAAAGATGATATACTGAATGTAAGGCAGTTAGGGAAGCTAATGAATAATGGGACCCCATCCTAGAAGGCTGACTTATAATAAATATCGTAAATAGCAAAATCCTTACTATAGTTAAGAAAAGCGATAAATGCGCATAATTCATACCTATTTTAGAAGATAGTAAATCTTACTAATAGAAAGTTAAGAAAGAAATCTCTAATAAATAGCTAAACTAGGTTAAGGTAGACTATAGCTAAGTAGGAAATGCACTTAGTATAATCTACTAACTACTTAAAACCTAAGCTATATAAATAAATGATAATTATAACTATTAGTAGATTAATTATATAAAGAACGATTGCTTAGAAATATTTTTTAAGAAAGGCAAATAAATCTAGAATAAGCTCTATAATAATGAAAAACCTAAGCGAGGTAGTAAATAATAAAACACTAGTACTAGTAAATACTACGAACCCTTACGAAATAGAATAACTAAAGGCAGATAATACTTAGAAGCATTCTAAATCCTAAATGAAAAGTTTAGTAAGGAACTATAGAATATCCTTACCCTTATAGAAGAATACTTAGATAGTAGTAATAAAGAATAAGCAGACTCTTATTATAAAGAATATAGAGAGTTCTTAATAAAAGTAAAGGAATAGTAGAATATAGTGGAAATTGACTTATAAGGAATCTATATATAAATAAATAATAAAGATTAATACTAGTAAATAGTTAAAAAAAGATAAGAACCTTAAGCTAAGGAGGATCTCTATATCTATACTTAATTAAGGCTTAAAGTATAAAGTAATAAAGAAATACTTTAAAGAGAATTCCTAGATGACTTCTATATTAAAATAGATAACCTTTAATATTATAAACTTATATAAATCTTATACTATAACCTATATTATAAAAAGCATATCTATAGTAAATAGAAAAATGATTGCTTCTTTATATAATTAGAAGATTACTTAATATCTATACTATACTTTTATAATGAAATTAAGGGTTATTAAATAAGGAGTTTTAGAACTATTAATAGGATTATAATCCTAGAATATTCTAATAAGTTTTTCCCTTTAAAATGCATTAAAGGACTAATAAACCTAATATAGTATAATAAAGAAGACTGCTTAATTTATACTTAAGCTAAGATTAACTTATAATATATATAATAAGATGAATAGAAAGATCTAATGGCTGACTATACTAAGTATATATAGGCATTATAGATAAAAAATAATAAATACTATTTATAGAAGAGCGATAGGCGAGTGATAATATAAAAGGAAAATCACTTCTATTAAAAGCTCTATATATAGTATAAATAGTAATTAAATGAAAGATACTTAAGCTAAAGGTATAAGTTAATAGTATATAACTTACTATATTAGTAAATAGTAGAGTTAAAGTAGATTATATTAACCTAAAGGTAGTTAATAAGCTAAAGCTATTATAAAAGTATAAGAAGGAAGCTTATATATTATATAACCTTAAAGGCAATATATTTAATTATAAAGATAGATAGATTACTAGAGAAATTAATTACTTAAAGGTTTTTATTAATAGAAAGAACTAAGGCATTATTTTTAATATTATCTTAATAAAGCATTAGAATATTATACTTAGGTATTTATAACTAAGAAAATATAATCTATATATTAACTAAAGAACTGGCCAGGTATTAGTTAATAATAATAATATACTCTTTAGTAATAATAAAAGCGATTTAAAAGAAGGAGAATCTCTAATCTTAACCTCTAAAGATAGTAAGAGTGAGAATTTATATAAAGAAATGATAGATACTTTATTACTCCTAATAAGAATATGATATAAATATTAGAAAGGTAAGAAAAATATACTTTAAAGGATAATTAAATGCTTTTAATAATAGTTTAAAGAAATAAATAAAGACTTTAAGAAATAAAAGAAGGAATGCTAAGAAAATCCTAAAGATAATAGGCTTAAGAATGTATTAGTATAGTACTGTATTTATAAAAAGCTCTTTATAGAAGAACTTAAGATAAAATTACTAGAATTTAATTAATAGGACTATAAAATTATATTAAAAGATAGAATATTACTTACATTTTATAAGATTTTTAATCTTAATAAAATATAATTATAAATGCTTAAGGAATATATTAAAGATATACTATATAAAGGATATATTAGGATATTAAAGTCTTTAGCTAACTATCTAGTTATATTTATTCTTAAAAAGAATAGTAAACTCTGACTTATTATAGATTATTATTACTTAAATAATATTATATTAAAAGATCAAACCTTATTATTATTTATTATAAAGCTTAAGGACTGATTCTATAGAATGAAGTTCTTTATAGTATTAGATCTTAAGAATGCATATGGCCTTATCTGTATTAAAGAAGGATATAAATAGAAAACTGCTTTTAGAATAAAGTTTAGATTATATGAATACTTTATTATGCTTTTTAGACTTATAAATGCATTAGTTATATTTTAATGAATGATTAATAATATATTATAAGAGTATTTTAATATATTTATTATATATTACTTAGATAATATCCTTATTTTCTTTAAAATAGAAAAAGAATATACTAAGTATATTTATAAAGTACTATAAGTACTATAAGACTATAGGTTATTAATTAAACTAGAGAAAAGTCATTTTTATACTTTAGAAATAGAATTTCTTAGATATATAATCTTTTATAATAAGATTAAGATAGATCTAAAGAAAATCGCTATAGTTAGTAAATAGCTAAAACTAATAAATATTATAGAAGTATAAGCCTTCTTTAGATTTACTAATTACTATTAAAAATTTATTAAAGGGTTTAGTAAATATACTATATTACTTACTAACCTTATATAAAAAGGAGTAGAATTTAAATAGGATGCTACTATAGAAAATGTATTTAATAAAATTAAGGAGATTATATTAAGTAAACCTATCCTAGTAACTTTCAATCCTAAATGAGAAATTAAGCTAGAAATAGACTCTTCGGATTTTATATAAAGTGCTTAGATTAAATAATAAGATAATAATAGAGTATTATACTTTATTGCCTTCTTTTCTTATAAAATGCATAGTATAAAATTTAATTATTCTATTTATAATAAAGAATTCTTTATAATTATTAATACTTTTAAAGAATTCTAATATTACTTCTTAAGAAGTAAATATAAGATTAAGGTCTATATAGACTATAAGAATATTTTATACTTTACTATTACTTAAGAACTTAGTAGATAATAATTATAATATGCTAAATACTTCTTAGAATTTAACTATACTATTATTTATTATAAAGGCTTAGAGAATAAAAGAGCTAATACTATTAGTTAATAATATGACTTTAATAATAGTAAAAGAATAGTTAATAAATAACTCTTATACTTTATGCCTAAAGGATACTTAAAATAGAAATTCGTTATAAAAGCCTGGAAGGGAATAATACTTCTATAGCTAGAATACTTAGAACTGATTTAGAATAACAGACTAGCACTCTATTAGATAGACTAGGCCTGAGAGTATACTAGAAAAGTTATATATAAGGATAGACTTATTATTATTTCTAATGGTTTCTAATACTAAATAGTGTGAGACTTATATATAGAAGGACTATATAATAAAGATATTAATATATTATAATAATATATTATAAAAATATACTAAACCTATAGACTTAATAAGGCGCTTTATAATATAATTAAAGAATGCTTAAAGTATTACTTACTAAAGTAATTACTAGTAGAATACTTAAAGAAGCTAGAGAAACTAGATAATTACTGATTTAACTAAATTACTAATAGCTACTCTTAGAAGAGGTATATTAAATGAAGTAAAGATAGTAGGATTATTATACTAGATAATATAAAGAATTACCTTATATAATACTATTATAACTAGGTATATAATAGAATACCTGCCTGAGCTACTATATAAATAGAGGAATTCTATAAAATGGAAAATATATATAGAATTATAAGGGATTTAATAGTATAATGCTCTAAATGCCTTAAGGACTAGCTATATATTTCTAAAATAATTACTATAATATAATACTTAGTAGAATAAGGAAACTTATTACTTAGATAAATCTAGGAATATAATAATATACTACTTAAAGATAAATAAATAAAGAAGTAATAAGTTCTTAAAGAATTATAATATAAACTTATATAAGAAATCTATAAATACTTACTATATGAATACTAAGGAGTTAATAAAACCCTTAATAGAGTTAGAATGACTTATAAATTCCTTAGGATAAAGGCAGTAGTTCAAACTATTATTTAATAATATAATCTTTATATAAAAACTAAGGTATAATACTATAAACTATATAGAGAACTATAACCCTTACTAGTTATAATATAACTATAAGACTCTATTATAATGGATTTTATTATAAAGTTACTTCTATTAGAGGATCTTATAATTAGAACCCTTTATAATAGCATTCTTATTATTATAGACAGACTTATGAAATTTTCTTATTTTATACTTTATTAGGAATTAATAGATATAGAGCAGTTTGCCTATATCTTCTTAAAGAATATTATTAGTACTTATAGGCTACTTTTAGAAATTCTTTCTAATAGAGGACCTCTATTTGCTTCTAAGTTTTAATAAGTACTAATAGACTATTTAGGATTAAACTACTGACTCTTTATAGCATTCTGACCTTAGATAGATAGATAAATGGAAAGGATGAATCAAATACTAGAATAATACCTTTAATACTATATTAATTATAAATAAAATGATTAGGTTAAGAAGCTACTAACTATATAGTTAAGCTATAATATAGCTATTTATAAAAGTATAAAACTCACTCTAGTATATACTAATTTTAGATTTACTTTTAATACTTATAAAGCAAATTATAATAGGTTAATTATCCTTAAAGCTATTCTTATATTAAAAAAATTAAAAAATCTATATAAAGAAATAAGGACTGAACTCGAATTTGTTAGAAACTAGATAAAAAAATATTATAATAAAAAATAGATAAAAAGACTATCCTTTTAGGAAGGAGATATAGTATACCTTACTATAAAAAACATTAAAATAAAGCAAGAAAATAAAAAACTAGACTATAAATATATTAGACCTTATAAAATTATTAAAAAAATCTTAGAAAATAATTACTAGTTAGACTTATTATTAAAAGTCAGACTTTACTCAGTCTTCTATATCTTATTCCTTAAGACTATAAAAGATATAATTCATACTAAATATAGTAATAAATATAAGACTAAGGTTAAAGGACTAAAGGAATATAAAGTCAAAGAAATCATTAATATATAATAAATTAATAATAAGACTGAGTACTTTATTAAATAGAAGAATTACTCTAAAAGCAGTAATTAATAGAAATCTGCTAAGAACCTTACTTATATATAGTGCTTACTAAAGAACTTTCGCTAATAATACTAAGTTCGATTAAAGGCCTAATATTGCTAAAATCGCCCCTAAGACTAAAAGTAGACTAGTCAGTCTCCTTTAGAATACCTAATGACCTTAAGTTATAAATTACTCATTTTTTATGAGTTTCTAATATAAGAAGGACCCCGTCCTCCTTATCTAATTCCTATATCCTACGCTTAAATAAATCAGAATCCTGCTCTTTTACCTTCTTTTTAATCTTCCTAATCTAAGCTAAACGGTTTACTACTATTACTAAAGATGCCTGCAGTTTAGCTAGCTGGTTATAAATAAGTATAATTTAATTACTAGCTTCCTCCTCCTCTTATATAAGCTTTTTCTACTAATTAATTAGCCTATTTATTAAGGAAATGTTAGTATAAATCTACTAAGGAAGGAAAGAACATTCTATATAAAGATACTATGTAAATACTATTATAAGACTAACTATAATAAATATATTCTTTATAATAATTAGAATGACTAGTATCCTCTATCTAATATTTAATCTTATGCTTAAAATAATAAGTATAAGGTATATTAGTAACGTAGTTATTAAGCTTAGTAAAGTTTTAAAGAGATTCGCACTTAGTCGTCTTTTTTATTTTTTTAATTACTTTCTTTACCTTTTACTTTATTATATATTATAGTATTATATTAATATATTTATAAATATTTATAAAAAGAAGTTATAGACTAATATTAGAAATTATATGAGGCCTACTTATATAGCCTTAAGGATAAGACTAATAGAGGGGAGATATTATATTATAGCCTGGTCTATATAGACTATATAATGTTAGCTAAAGTATACTTACCCTACTAATTTCTAACTAATCCTATTAGATTATGATTCTAAACCGTAATCTTAATAATAGATTATAATCTTTAACCGTGATCCTAAAAGATAGATTATAATCCTAAGCTATAATCTATTAAGATCGCCTTAGTATATAAGCATACTCATTTAGCACTTTCATAAGGATAGCCTTATTAGCTATTAATATACTTAGTTATATTAAATCTACTATTCTACTATTACTAGACTGTGACCTATATTGCTTACTATGATGTTCCTAATCCATTCGATTATAAACACTACACGCCTTAGACCTACTCTAGAGCCCTAGTGTAAGCCCGACCGTCATACTAAAGAGCTATTCTAATGCTTTCTTATTTATCTTTTAAAGTATTCAGACTATTGTATTAAGTGTCACGACTCATGCCAACCTGGCCGCGACCTGGTCACATATGCTAACAGCACCCCCACTTTTCGCTCTAATTATATAAGGATTACTTAGAACATTAAATAATCTAAATAATCTAACTTATATTATAATTATATAAATGCTTAAGAAGTATATATTTAATATAAGTAATTCTTTAACTATTAATATAACTTAGTTACTTTAATTTACTCTAATTACTATATATTATTATATATTAACTATTACTTAATATAATATTATAATTACTACTTAGTAAGTATAATCTAATTGCTTTATTAATATAAACCTTAGTCTATTCCCTAAGAACTCATTCTATAGCTACTTTATACTTTATATAAGTCTAGCTTATAAATATAACTATTATATATTAATAGCTCTTATTTAGATAGTTACTTTATATATTAAATAATAATAATAAGCTATTATAGTACTTATAACTCCTATTACTAACTCTAGCTCCTTTAAAAATAAAGAACCCGTTTCTTAGTATAGAGTCTAAGACCCTAATAGAGACTATAATATAGACTCATCTAAAGATAAGGATAAAAAGATTACCGCACTTCGTACTAAGAACTAGCGTCTTAGTAACAAAATGATTAATATATCTAAGCTAAACTATAATGCGTATGCGCACTATAAAGCGCAGTTTGTAGTACTTAGAGCGCAGTAAGAACCGAATGTTATAAATATTATTACAGCTTTTAAAGCGCGAATTGTAGAGTTATTTATAGCTTAGACCGCTACTAGGAATGAATAGTAGTATTAAGTAGAGCAATTTACTAGTTTTAATGCATTAGCTTAGTAAGTATAATCTTATAATATAAAAAAAACCCTTAAATTATAAATACTAACTAAGTTTAATAATACTTTTAAAGACTTCTAAAAGTACTTTATATAACTTAAGTTATATTTTATATATTACTTTACTATATTTATAAATAAAGAATTAAAAGTTAGATATATAATAAACTTCCTTAAAGGAAGGGCTTTATAAAGATTTAAACTAGTTTTAAAAGACTTTATTAAAAATCCTTATAATAATTATTATATTAAAACTAATAAACTCTTTAAGAACTTTAAATTATATAAAGAAAGACTTATTAATACTTATAGTAAATAGAATAAAAAATATAATGCTTTTTAAGTAATTTAAAAATTAAAATAGTTTAAAATAGTATTAAAATATCTTATAGAATTCTAATACTTTTTAACTAAGCTTAATTAAGATAAAGATATTATAATTAATAAGTTTTATTAAAGACTTAAGAATAATATTAAAAATAAAGTTTCTAAAATATTAGACTTATTTACTATCTTTAATACTTATATTAAACTATATATTATAATTAATAATAGACTCTTTAAATATAAGATAGAATAGAATAAAAGAAGCTATATTAAAAATAAAAATTAAAAAAATAAATCTAATTAAAAGAAATAACGTACTTGATAAGTGAGTGAGCCAAACAAGCGAGTGAGCCACTTTGAAATTTCCTAGTATTTATACCTTAAATGAAAATATCTTTAAAATATTCTCTAAAATTAAAATTAAGAGTAAAATAGCTAATATTTTAGAAATAGTTCTATTATATATTAAAAAATAAATATAAATTCTCTTAAATTTTTTTTAAAAATTACTTAATAAGCTATATTAAAAATGCTTATTCGCACTATAT